>JAASFQ010000679.1:0-16475 GCA_023333845.1 Globisporangium polare | reverse complement strand
GTGGCTGGAACCGTAGTGGCTGGAACCGTAGTGGCTGGAACCGTCGTAGTCGGAACTGTAGTGGCCGGAACTGCAGTGGCTGGAACCACAGTCGTCGGGCTTGCTGCGGGCGAAGGCGTCGGCTTGGTTGCAGCTGGCGCATGCGCCGTCTTGGTTGTAGCTGGTGCAGGTGTTGGCAGCGGAGTTGACACAGGCACTTCAGTAGTCGCTGACGATGTCGGCTTCGGGGTTGTCTCGTCCTTGTCCTTCGACGATTGGCTCGTCGGTTTTGGAATCTTCTCATCCTTGTCGGTGGATGCATCTGTCGTCGGCTTCGGAGTCTTCACATCCTTGTCTTTGACGTCAGAAGTCGGCTCGGGCCTCTTGACCTTGACATCAGTGGTCGACTTTGGTGTTTTGTCGTCTTTGTCCTTGGATGCATCTGACGTTGGCTTTGGCGTTTTGTCATCCTTGTCCTTGGACGGTTCGCTGGTCGGCTTTGGAGTCTTCGACGCGCTCCCGCTCTTCGCACTCGAATCTGCTGCAGTTGTCGCTACTCCATCGGCCGCGTCAGCCTTCTTCTTCGTCGCGGACACACCAGCGTCCGCGGTGTCTTTAGACGCGGATACGTCCTGTGAACCGCTGCTTGCCTTCTTGGCATCCGCTCGCAGCTCCCGGAGGTGAGTCACGCCGTCGCCATCATCGTCGAGCTGCACAATTCGCTCTTCGCCACGCACACGTACTGCACTCGCGTCGGTCAAGAGCACCGACGAGGCGCTGACAAGCGCGAGCGCGAGCGCCATCCACGCTGCGCGCTTCTTCGTCATCCGCCGCCGAGCGTCGCTGCGCACCATCACTCTGTTCACTCACACCGAGAGAGAGAGAAGACGCCACGTACACACGCGCAGTCGCCTGTATCCACTTGCGGGCGAGGAGGCTAATGCGGAAGTCGCGGAAGGAAAGCAACCAGCGAGTGAGCGAGCGAGCGAGCGAGAGAGCGATAGCTTCAGCGCGACACGCCAGACGGAGGAACAGCTGCGCGCCTGTAACGGCAGCTCTACCCTGCGCTTGTTGCTGTTGTGTGAGCCCAAGCCAGGCACCGAGCGGCCTCCTCTACATCCGGACGGAGGCTGCTTGTCATCAGCCAGCCCCCAGACGGCATGCAGGGCGACGCTGTCCTCGTGCTGTGCTGTGCTGAGGCCGGCCCTTCCCATACAAAGAGCGAGTGAACGGCCGCCAGCTGCTTTCTGTGAACGCAGTTGCTGATGGTCGTGGCATTGTGAGGCTGGAGAGCCGAAAAGCGATCCCTGGTTGCCTTGAAATCAGATAAACTCCGTTTCCGCGTTTTGACGCGAAAGCTCAAGGCGAGGAACCGGATCTGGCCCACCCACCCAGCTGGCTCCCTGGAAACCGAAGCCAAAGGCGGGAGAGTGCACAACAAATCGCGGTTAGCGGGACCTCACAAAACGCATAAGCGTCCGGTTCGATGGCGCTTTTGGACAAAACAGAAAATCGACTGGCGAAAAGATAGACCCCCGTAGTTGCATACTCCCACACCGTCCGATTTGATTCGCACGCCGATGCTCATCACCAACTTCGGCCTCTTGCACACGCTGGACTGGCGACCGAAATGGGTGCGCTTTGCCATCCGCATCTGGATCAACTTCTTTCACACGCCCCAGAGCTCGAACGAAAGTTGGTCTTAACGTGCCGTGCACATGGGTGAGGTTCGAGGATACGCCTCCTTGCTTCGCTCAACGGCGCGGCCAACCGACGGCAACGGAGAGCACCAACACATGCGGAACGCGAGCTCTTGTAGTCAGTCGGATGCCACACACCAAGTCTCATGCATTCGTAAAGAGCTTCAGATGCCAAAACACTCAACAACCTCTGTACATTAAAACCGAGAAAAAAAATCACATTCACCATCGACAGCAGCAGCAGAAACGCTTCCTCAAGTCTTCTTCGTCGTGCCTGTCGCGCAATATGCTTCAAATCGACACCGCGTCAGCGAGTGGCTCGCAAGGACCTCCGTCGCTCGTCCTCTTAGAACCCGGCCTCCATGTCGTTGCGCGACATCGGGCGGTTGGTGTTGTGCTGCTCGAGCTGCACGTGGGACAGTCCCGAGGACACCGCCGAGCTGCTCGCATCCGAGGGCTCACCCGCCGCACGCGCAGTGGAAATGCTCGCGTACACCTCCGAGTCGGTCGCCGTGCGCACTTCGTACTTGGCGGTCGAGTCTTCGTTGTTGCGCGCTTCCTGCTGCTCGTGGCGCTGCATCCACACGCGGATGTACGTGCTGAACACCACGAGCTGACGCACGAACCATGCAATGATCACGATCGTGTTGATCCCGATGAACGCGTCGGCCACGTGATTGCGGTCAGTCGCGGACATCGTGTTCGAGTTGAGGAACGCGAACGCCAACCCGAAGTTGACGATCTTGATCACGCTGAGCGCGTACGTGAAGTAGAGCACCAGCGACTCCGCGAATGGGCGGAGGATGAACACCGCAACCAGGTACAGCGCGTGGATGGACATCACCACGAGCAATTGCGTCGGGTCCGAGTCCATGGTGCCGACGAGGATGCCGGTAGCGATCTGCACGAGTGCACCGAAGATGAAGAACATGCGGCTGCGGTACGTGTACTCCATGTACAGCGAGCCCCACGTGGCGATGTTCTCAAACTGCTGCAATTCGTCCTTGCTCTTGTGCATGATCACACGTCCGCTGTACGCAAGCACTCCGAAGCACACCACGACGAGCGTGATGAGCGCGATGCTGAGCGCATTGCCGACAGCCGACGCAGAAATCTCCATGGAGATCTCAAACGAGGCGTACATGCTCAGTGGGAACAGCGAGAACCACCAGATCAAGACGCACAGTCCCAGCGTTCGAATGGACGTGCTGCGCAGGCGGTGCACGTCGCCCGAGAACTCTTCATTCGCTTCCTCGGCCTTTCGCTTCGCCATGACTGCACCGACCAAGAACACCACAAGCAGCACACCGATGATGACAGCGAAGCCCGCAGCCGAGTGGTACAGAATTTTGGACTCGAGGACTCCGATGCGGTCCGCGAACGAGACCACACCACCAAGCACAATCGTTTCCAGACGACGACTGGCCGAGTCGCTCGACGAGCTTTCCAGCAGGAAGTTGGTCCACGAGAACGAGTCCGTGTAGTCCCAGAGGAAGTACGGCGTCTTGAGCAGCGTGAGCTGGGAGATCGACGTCATCTGCTGCAAGTAGCCCACGTACAGCAGGAACTCCCACGTGTTCGGCGACCAGAGCGGGTTCGTCCAGAACAGCGCTGCGTCAAGTGACACAAAGTGGAAGAACAGCAACAGCGCCACCGAGATACCGGCGAACGCCACTGACGAGTACCGCACGAAGTCATGGAACGACGCACTGGTACTGGACAGCACCGCGGAGGCATCGGTAGGCATGTACGCCTTTCGACCACCAATCACGTTTGGCGAGTCAGCGGTGGTTGCCGTGGTGGCAGAGCCACTGCTGGTAGCGCCAGTGTCGGTCGTCGTTTCCGTGATCACCTCACCGCGGACGTACTTCTTTGGCGGCTCAGTCGTACCCAGCGTACTGTCAATGTCAAGCACCACAGGGCGTTCCGTGGCCTGCGTGACTTCCTTGATCTCGAACGGGTTGACACTCGGCGAGTTCGTGTTGGACGAGTTGTACACAATCACATCAACTTGATTGTTGTTGGCATCGAGCGCAGGCGCGGGGGTAGACTTGTCGCCCTTGTCACCCTTGTCCTTGCTGGATCCACTGTCAACAGTCGGGGCGTTCGTCTCGATGGCGACGATCAACGGCACAACGGTCACTGGCGCTGGCGTGGCAGGCGACGGGGTCGTTGGCGTGCTGGTCAATGGCGGCTTGGTAGGAGGCGGAGGCGATTCGGTGCCACTTCCGGATCCACTCGGCGTTCCTGGAGCTGGAGTTGCTGGGGTTGACGTCACTGGCGACGGGGTCACGGGAGTCTCCGAGGATGGCGTCGCCGGCGATGGCACTGGATTCACGGGAGGGGCCGACGACACTGGGGGCTCAGGGGTAAGTGTCACTGGGGCTGGCGTCTCTGGAGTCGCTGGGGCGGGCGTCACCGGAGGCGATGACACTGGAGCTGGCGTCACTGCAGGCTCCGATGTGACTGGAGTCTCGGGGGTAGAAGTCACAGGGGTTTCTGGGGCTGGCGTCACTGGAGACGGCGAAGCACTGACCGGCGTCTCCGTCACGGGGGTCAAGGTGACCGGCGTGAGCGTCACTGGCAAAGTGACCGGCGTCTCCGTCGCGGGGGTCAAGGTGACCGGAGTCTCCGTCGCGGGCGGGGAAGAAGTGGTCGGAGCATCTGTCGCCGGGGTCAAGGTGACCGGCGTGAGAGTCACCGGCAAAGTGACTGGCGTGAGCGTCACTGGCAAAGTTACCGGTGTGTCCGGAGTCAACGTGATCGGGGTCTCCGTCGCTGGAGGCGGGGAAGTAGTGGCCGGCGTCTCCGTCACTGGTGGAGGAGACGCTGTGACCGGCGCCTCCGTCGCAGGAGTTTCCGTTGGCGGAGCCGTCGTCGGCACAGCCGTAGGGGCGTCCGTCGGCGCCTCAGTTGGCGCATCCGTTGGCGTTGCGGTAGTTGGCACCGGCGTCGGCTCCGTCGTGGTTGGCGCCGGTGTCGTCGTCGGCTCTGCCGTCGTTGGCGCAGGCGTCTTCGTTGGCTCGGCCGTGGTAGGTTCGGGCGTTGGTTCCGGAGTCGCCGTCGTAGGCGCTGGGGTCGTCGTTGGTTTCGGAGTAGCCGTCGTAGGTTCTGGGGTCGCTGTCGTGGGCGCTGGCGTCGTCGTGGGCGCTGGCGTCGTCGTGGGTGCTGGTGTCGTCGTGGGTGCTGGTGTCGTCGTGGGTGCTGGCGTCGTCGTGGGCGCGGGGGTGTCGAGCTCGGGCGATGGCGCAACGGTCACGCCGATCGAGTTGGAGCCGTCGCTGAACGAGAGATCCACCTGCAGCTGGCGCGCCTCGTGCAGCTCCTCCTCCTCCATCAGCACGGCGTTCTCGTCGACGCCGGCCTCCTGCGCGCGGACGGCGCTGGCGCTGGCTGCGACCGCGATCGCCACGCAGGCGACGCGCAGCAGCGTGTGCACGCGCACCATGCTCTTGGTCTTCTCTGGTCTCTCTGGGGCGTGTAAGGTACGTCGATGGGGAGAGAGAGCCGTCTTCCCGCCGAGCGTTTTGTTTGTTTCTGCAGTGCGATACGACACGCCAGTCAGGGCAGTCACACACGAACAAAAGCGAGAAGCGGCGATACAACCAGCCAGTCAAGTTGCGGAATGAGAGCTCGCGTAAAGGCGGACCAGGCTTCTGAAAAGGTCGGCGATCTCACAACTCTGCGCCACACCCCTTTTTGCCGACTTGTTTGCTTTTGGCTCGAAAGTCAGCCACAGCAGGAAACGACGGAAGAGAGGACGCGGATGGGGAAGGAGCCAGTTGTTGCGCTGTGAAAGGAAGGGTGCGATACGAAATATGGGCTGCTGATTGGGTGAGTAGTCTGTCTGGCCGTTTCCCCCGGTTATGCGCAACGGAGCTGGCTCGATCCTGCGAGAATTGATTCGTTGTGCGACTTGTGGGTGGATTTGCGGCTTCGCAGCCAGCAAAACCTTGTATGCAGACATACCCTCTGGAATATACTTCAATATCGCTGCAGATTTGCAATGCACGTGGCGAAAAGGGACAATTCGTCGCTGGACGACGCATTCCTAAATCTCAGCCCACCAAAGCCACGGCAAGCAGGTTACTTGGAGCGATCAAACGCACGATGTTGCTGCTTGGCTCGAGGCGCAATGGCCAGCTCAAGCGCTGCATCGCTCCCAGCAGTTCACGCACGTGCTGCAAGCGCTTGGGCGTTCTCAGAAGCAGCAGCGCAAGCTCGAGACTCCATCCTTTTTCATGCTGTTGTCACGTTATTGACAAATCTAGAAGCGCTCGAAGAAAAGGTGGAAATGTAGCCATTACAACGTTGCAAGAGTGCGCTCGGCGATCTCAACGGGGGCCACTGGAACGGCTCGCACGACTTGTTGTTGAGGCTGCAAGCTCTTGCGCGTGGGGGGCGCGCGCGCGCCAAGTGTATGTCGCTTTTTCGATGTGGTCGCTGGAAAGATCGCGAACGAAACCGGCAAATGCGCTTGATTGACATGGAAACCCGCAGATCACAAGAACCAACGTGACGTCTGGGATCCAATCAGTTCACAGATTCTGGCGTGCGATCTTTGAATCCGAGACTTGAAAGCGTGCCACACATCAACACAGACCACCAGTGATTGATTGAATGGGCGGACCTCGTTCGCCATCCCCTTTTGTCGACACACTGGCCCGTTGTTGGAAGATGCGAATGATGGCGCCAGTCAGTGGTCGCACAGACTTCAGAGGCCAGTGACCCTTGGGTAAGCTGAGCTCTTCAGGTTTTCCTAACCAGGTGGCGCTGTCACCTTTGGGATAGAGAGGCTGGGTCGTTTGGAGAGCGAGAGAGAGAGAGAGACACACACACACACACACAATGCTCTGTAAAGGCCAGGAGTGTATGGGTAGGGATCGAAGGTGAAAGCAGGCGCACGTCTGGTCTGGACGAGATGTCAAGAGAGGTGTGTGAGACACGTTGGTGTTCCTTGAGTGTGAGTTCTCTGATCTGGTAATCATCACGAAAGGCAGCATGCCGGATACGCTTTGGTTGGAAAGCGCAAGCTGCTGGAGTACTGTAATCTGTCCACAACAGTGTCCACCTCCCACGGAACTCCCGCTTGTAATTGTCCACCCTCGAGGCGACAACAGCCGAAACGCAGGCACACAAATCAACCGTCCATTTCATTCACACAACGCGGGTCGGTAATAAATCAAAAGCAAAAGAGAAGGCGTCCCTCTCACCAGCACACTCCACCTCCTACGGCGTTCGCTTGCCTCCCGACGGCAGTTTGCCACGCAGATCGCCGCTTTCGCCACGGCGGTACTCACAGCCAGCAGCTTGAGCCTGAGTACCAGCTTGCACAGGAAGAGCAGCAGCAGGTGGCGCGAGTGGTGCTGGTGGGGGCGTGGGCCCAGGACCAAGCCCAAAGAACTCCCGCGCTTTCGCGAACAGCTCGCTCCAGCTGCGGATCTCGACGTGGTACTCGTAGATCGAGTTGGAGCGCACCGTGATGTGGTCGAACGCCTCTTCCTTGGCTGGGATCGCCGACGGCGCCTGCAACGCGAGCTTGTCGATCAGCGCGTGCAAGTCGTAGCGGTGGGTCTGCTTGATGCCCTTGCCGTCACTACCGGACACACTGCGAGGCGCATCGCCGACGTGCGTGATGCTACCCGAGCCCATCTTGCTGTACTTGAGCTCGTCTGAGACCTGGACGATCGAGTCGCCGCTGCCCATAATCGAAGCGTTGGTTGCCTTGACAAGGATGCTGCCGGCGTCGACGTCTCCCGAGCCGGCGATCGAGATATCGTGCGACTCGCATTGAGCAAGACGCGAGGCGATCGAGATGTCGCCGGAGCCCATGATGGAGCTGCTCATCTTCTTGGCCACGAGCTGATCCTGTGCTGCGACACGGATGTCGCCGGAGCCAGCGATCGAGAGATTGATCTCCGGCGCGTTGAGGCTCGAGCTGAACACTCGTGCATCACCGGACCCCGCCATCGACACGCTGAGCTTGTCTTTCACAGCGAGCGTCTGCGAGGAGAGACGAATATCGCCACTTCCGGCGACGGCGAGCTTCATGTCAGCCGCATGGACGTTCATCGCAAACACTTTGAGCGTCCCCGACGAGGCAAGGGAGAGCTCGGCGCTCTCTGCCAGCTTGATGGTTGGCACGTTCAAGTGGAGCTCGCCACTGCCACTGAGCGACAGGTTCAGCGATCGCAGCACCGAGTCGGTGCTCAGGGCATACAGTCTCCCATTTCCAGTGTGCGAGATCTTGAGATCCGCATCCGGGCGGTTGTTAACAACCACTTCTTCTTCGAGCACGATGACGCCGTTGCCAGTGCTAACTACGTCTTGCACCTCAGCAGGTTGCGCCAAGAAGATCTCCGTCAGCAAGTGGCCCTTACTGCCAATGGGTGATCGCGTGCGCACCTCCAAGCCGTGAGAACCGCGGCCAACCACTTCGATCGCATCCAGGATCTCTTCCGAGTCGGACGACACGCGGATGACGTTCTCGCGGCCGAGCGCGTTGTACGTCACGCGCGTGTACCCGGGCGTGGAGAGCACGAGCTCGCGGATCTTCGCGGCCGAACCGGCTTCGGTGTCGAGACGGAACTGCTTCTCCACAAGCTGGTTTGGCGCGATCTTGAGCTTGCTCGGGGTCTCATACGGAGCGCTCTCTCGGATTCCGAACGCCATGCCGAGGACTGCAGCGGTGCGATACGTGGTGGATGTGGCGCGGCGCGCAAACCGGAACATTCGAAGGCGGTGGAGAAGGCGAAGGAGCACTGGCGGTGCTTGCTTGCTTGCTTGGTGAGTGCGTGTGTGTGAAGCTCGCCGCGAACTATGAAATGAGGCCCTTCGAGAGTGGCAGCGTGCGCTTGACCGCTGACCTCTTCGCCGCGGAGCGCTGGTGGACTGGCTCGGAATGGTGGTAGCTGTGCATACATTCTCGATGAGAATGATGCAAGCGGATGATGTGCACCCGTCGTGCATCCACTTTCGACCGAGCCCATTCTCAAGTCGCATTGACAGCGCAGTAAAGTCCCGTTGACTTCCTTCACCGCCGACAATTTACACGCTCATTGGGTTCTTGAGCTGCATCGCGAGCATGCCTCGCCGATGATGCGCAAGGGGACCACACGAGGCAGACTCGACCGAATGAGAAGGTCGGTTACGAAAGGCATCCAAGGACGTAAGAAGGAGCCACCCCATGTGCATTTCGTTCATATTCATTTTGTGTTATCGGAACGTAAGGAATTCAGTAATAAGGTCAAGAGGGAAAGCAATCCATGGCTGCGGCTGCACCTGTGAGCCAGGAAAGGAGTCGAAAGGGCGCAGGGACACAAGCTTAAGGACCAGCTGGGACAGCAAGCGCAGAATCCCCGCCAAAGCCGAAGAACCGACCCACCTTGTCCTTCAACTCGGCGAAGCTGCGGATCTTGACCTTGTAGATATGGTTGTTGCTCCGCTTGACGCTGATCTCGGAGAACGCGGCGTCCTTCTCGGGCACGTGGCACGGCTTCTTCTCCTTCACCATCTTGCCCGAGTGCGGGTTCGCAGGATCGCGCGTGGAGCTCTTCACCTTGGCAGCACTGCCTTCGATGCTGCTGGGTGCTTCACCGATGTAGCGAACGCCACCAGAGCCCGCAACGCTCGCTCGGATTGCACCAGTTGCTTGGACAATCACGCTCCCGTTGCCGGTAATGTCCACATTGGACGTCACAGTGGTGACATCGCCAAGATCCACTTCACCGTGGCCCGCCGTCTTGATGACCTGCGAGTTGCTCGAGCCGTTCCGCGAGGCGACGATGACGATGCCGCCAAAGTCAGCGACCGTTGCCTTTACGCTCTCCACGGAGAAATCGTTGCGAGCCGAGATGCGAACGTCGCCCGAGCCAGTCACGGACGCGCTCAGCTCGCCCGCCTGCACGTTCGGGTAGAAGATGTCAATGTCGCCCGCCCCTGTGACAGACACGTGGAGCTTCTCCTTGGCAACGAGGCTGGAGGTATTGTTGGTGCGGCCCATGCTCGGAGCGGCCACTTGGAAGTCGCCACTGCCCGTGATCGAGAGCTCAATGTTCTTGGCTTCGAACTTGCTCGTGAAGATCTTGACGCGAGACGCGTTCACAGCGTGGATGCTCGCATTCCCAGCCACCACTACGCTTGGGGTCGCAAGCTGCACTTCTCCCTTCCCAGTTGAAGAGAAGTCGAAGGACTGGAGGTTCAGGTGGTCGTCCGACAGGTACAGGTCGCCGTTACCAGTGAGGCTGATCTTGAGGTCCGAGTCGCTCTGATCTTTCGTCACGACGTTCTCGTCGAGCACGACCACGGCGGATCCGTTGCACGCTGCGTGCTTCAAGCGGGACGGCTGGGCGAGCAGCACCTCGGTGAGCAAGTGGCCCTTGTCGAAGCGCTCGTCGACGCGGATTTCCCATCCGCTAGGGCCAGCGGGGATCACACTCACGGCGTCGATGATCTCTTCCGAGTCGCCAGATACGCGGATCACGTTCTCGCGCGCGCTCTGGTTGTAGCTCACGTGGGTGAACCCAGGCGACGACAGGATCAGCAGCTCGATCGCCGCGGTGAGCGCTTTCCCGTCGAACGTGATGTACTTCTCAAACGTCTGGTTTGGAGCGAGACGCGTCGAGGCGTTCGTGGCTTGGACTGGGCCTTCGGTGATCTGGGACGCCATGGAGGCTCAATTGTTGGTTGCATGCGCTTGCTGTCGAATTGACAAACGGCGAATGTGGTGTGCTTGCACGGCGCAAGCGGTCGCTCTCAACTGCGGCCCTCGTTCGCACTGCTCCTCGGTCGCTTGATTGCCAGCAACTCGAAATGAGAGGAAAACGCTCAGAATGATTGTGAATGGTGACGCACTTGCCAGCATTCCTGGAAGCCGTTCTGAAAGGCAATCCGCGAACCAGTTGACAGTGCGAAACGACAAACTGTGGTGACTGAGACTGACTGAGCTTGGCCTTGTCTGGCTGAGTTGATTCTCTGTCGCCTCCCGAAAAACCCACTCGCTGTACACGAGTCTGCGATGCTCTGTGAGTGCGGCTCCTTTCAGATCTTCAGTGGCCTCACAGCTCATGACTCCGCTGCATAGCACAAAGAGCTCCATGGCCATCCTGCGTTCTCCAGCGCGCATCCTGAGAAGCAATCGTTCATCGATGGGATGTTCATCAAAGAAATTAAATTGACTGTGTGAGCACATAAGACATTACTCGATGCTGTGGCGTCGCTGGTCCGGGCACGCGTCTGGGTCCTGCTCGTGCTGCTGCTCGTACGTGTGGTACGTATACCGCGACGCGCCGTCTTGATTCCGCAGATAGTGCATGCAGATCGCCTTGAGCTGCAGCGCATTGCTGCGATCCGCTGCGTCCAAGATGTAGTCAACTGTCTCGTCCGTGACTGAGTACTGTAGCGCGCGCTCGCAGATCTGCTTCAAGTGGTCGAGCATGAACTGGTCCGCCAGCACGAGCAGGTCCAGTGTCGTGTCCAGGTCGCCTGTTGAGCCGATGAAATCCTCGTCGTCTTCCTCCTCATCCATCTCTTCGTCGTCTTCTTCATCGACACACTCTTCTTCCTCGTCGTCCACGTACGCGAGGTACGACCGCGCGGCTCGAACGTCGCGCTCATTGCTCGGATGGAACGACGACCACCGCCCATGCTGTTGCTCGTTTGTCTTCGCCTGCTGAGACTTTAGTCGCTCTCGACGGCTGTATGATGCGGGCGAAGTGCTGCGGTGTGTCACGCCTTCGACTGCGTGGCCTGTGTACAAGTACTCGATCATCTTCAGGAACACGACGTAGCGAATGTCCGGAAGCGCGATCTCCTTCTGACTGGATTCCCGGAATCCCGCTGTGAACATCCCTCGAAAGCGCTCGCTAAGCAGCGACAGGATCACCTTGTGCGCGTAGACGACTCGCCCTTCGACAAGCTGTTTCACACAAACCAACAGTGCCACACACTGTCAGAAACTAGTCCACGAAGAGCAAACAAACATACACTACGCACACGCAATGGCACTTACAAAGGAGATGTCGGAGAACTCTTCCGAATTCATAAAGTACTTGAGCGACTGCTGCAGTGTCTGCGTGGACGAAGCGTACGAGATCGCGGCGCGTGGCGGCGGGTCGGTGTCGAGCACGTAGAAGTCGTTCAGATACTCGCTGCCGTAGGAGCCGCCAAACACAAACAGCTTGCGGTCCACGACAGAACACGAGTGGCCGGCGCGTCGTCCTGGTCCATTGCCAAAGATCACGATCTGGTCATGGTGCGGGTTGTCATTTGGGTTCGCATCGCCGTCGCCGTACATCCCGTAATCGACGAGCTGCTGTGGCGTGAGCGTGACTCCGCCGATGTCTTCTTCGTCGGCTTCATTCGGACTGCGATCACTGTCCGCGGGCAACTGCAGCGTCTCCATCCACACCTGCTCGTAGGGCTCGTAAATATGCAGATCATTGTAGCACTTTGCAGACGGACCCGAACCGCCAAACAGGAAGATCCGGTCTTTGTGGCACGAAAACGTCATCCCTGCGCGCGGGTGTGGTAGCGGCGACTTCACATCTGCTCGTGACCACGTGAACGTATCGGTATCCAGGATGTGGATGTCATTCAGTCGCTTCTGGCCGTCCCATCCGCCGAATACGAGCACTTGCGTGCCGACAACCGCCGAGCTGTGGTTCGCTCTCGGCGCGGGCACTTCTCCCGTCGCGTGGATCTTGCGCCACTCCATGAGATCGATATCGAGCGCGTGTAGATCATTCAAGTACTCGCGCCCGTCGCCGCCTCGAAACAGCAGGATGCTTCTCAGATGCGGCAAGTAGTCGGCAGTGTGCATATTGCACGGCCCCGGTCCGACTCCTTTCACGCTCGGCTGGCTCCACTGCCATCGCTCAATATCGAGCACGTGCAAGTCGTCTGCTGCGAGCGGGCCGCTGCCGAGCCAGCCGCCGATGATGAACACCTTGTTGCCGTCCGCGAGCGTCGCTGTGTGTCCGTTGCGGCCGGCGGGGGGCGTGCCGCGCACGTCGCGCGACGCGAAGAGCTCGCGCCACGTGTACGAGCGGCAGTCGAAGACGTAGAGCTCGTTGTGGTTGCGGCGGCCGTCGTAGCCGCCGAAGACGAGGATCTCGTGGCGCGAGATGACCGTGGCGCTGTGGTTCTTGATGGTCGGCGTCGCGCCCTGCACGGCCAGCGGCGTCCAGCGCATGGGCGGCATCCTTTCTTCCCAGCGCTCCCTTCCTTTCCGTCTCCTGGCGACGACGGTCTGTCTGTCTGTCTTGGGTCGGAAAGGAAGGAAGCGCGGCGCTTCCTTTCCAAAAAGGAAAGAAAGGTGGACTCCTTGCCTGATATTGGAGGGCCTGCTTAGCTGGTAAGGGCCTTCTTGTGTATGCTACGAAACGGAGCCAATTGGACACGGGAAGCATCTCACTCCAAAATCTTCGCTATCAAATATGGATCTCTCTAAAGCAGTAGAAAGAGGCTTCAGGACTTTAAGAGAGAAGAAACGGGACGAGACCATCGCTCTTGAATCCAAATGTTACGCTTATCCAAATATACTCGCACTTTATCCGGAGGTGTGTGTGTGTGTCGAATAAGCGTATAGCAGTAGAGTATAGCGAGCTGGATGTTGAAGTTTCCGAGAATCACAAAGAAAGGAAACATGGGGCCACTCATTCTCGGCTCATTATCACGCCTTCTGCACTGCACATATACACAAACTCCCTGCATCAACCACCAGCAACTCTTCTTTCTCTATAAAGCGATCTTGACCGTCCCTCGCGGCGGCGTTCCGCTGCAGCTGCTGTCGCCGTCCGAGTGCCGCGACGGGTCTCGCTCGCGCGCCGGAGACACGACCATGGTCACGTACACGTTCGAGCCGCGCGACGAGTCCGAGAGGTTGGACGTCTTCGCCTCTAAAATGATGCTCCCGTTGCTGTTGTTGCCAGCGCCGGCGTTGTCTCTCTCCACGGGCGTCTGGAACTCGACCATCTCGGGCGGCAGCTCGTCGTCATCCTCGTCATCGCGGTATTGCGACTGCTGCTGCTGGCGCTGGCGTCGATTGTTGCCTCCGCTCGCGTGAGCGTCCGGGTCGCGCCGTGCGAGCGCGCGCAACGTCTGCACAAACATGATCGCGTGGCGCACGAACCAGGCGATGAGCACGATCGAGTTGATGAAGATGAACGCCGTCGCGACGCGCGTGCGCACGCCGCTGGACTGGTTCGTCGCCTCGAGAAACGCGAACGCCAGCGCGTAGTTGACGATCTTGACGAACGAGAGTGCGAACGTAAAGAGCCCGACGGACAAACTGATGAAGCCCGCCTGGAAGAACACTGCACCGAGGTACGCGATCTGGAGCACGAGCACCATCACGAGAAGCGCAGTGGGTGATCCCGCAGTTGTCATCGCGCCAATGAGCACCCCACTGCCGATCTGCACGAACGCCACGACCAAGAAGAACAGACGACGACGGTACGTGTACGCTGCGTACAGCGAGCCCCAGAGCGCCAGGTTCTTCACATCTGCGAGCTCCCCCTCGCTCTTGTTGTAGAGCTCTTTCGCGCTCAGAAACAGCACGCCGAAGCAGACGACCCCGAGCACGACGATCGCCAAAATCAGCGAACCGATGGACGCCGACGCCGAGTCAATCTGCATCGAGATCTCGAACGACGCGAACAGGCTCAGCGGGTACAGCGCAAACAGCCAGATGAGCATGCAGAGTCCCAGAAAGCGCAGTGACACGAGGCGAAGGCCAAAGACGGCGTCTCGCGCGCCTGACGGGTCGATGACCGAGTAGTTGTCGACGATGGCGTCGAACTTGTCCTCGGCTTTGCGCTTCGCGAAGAGCACGAGCGCAACGTACACGGCGAACAGGATGCCGAACACGAGCAGGAATGCCAGCGAGCAGATGAACAGCAGACTCGTCTCCTCGATCCCGATGCGATCGCCGTACGCCACCACGCCAGTCACGACAACAGCGTCAAGCCGCCGAGAGCTCGTTGCGGCAGCAGCGCCACTGCGGTTAATGAGGAATAGCGACCAGGAGAAGGAGTCCGTGAAGTCCCACAGGAAGTACGGCGTGCTCAGCAGGTTGAGCTGCGAGAGCGAGCCCATTTGCTGCAAGTAGCCGAGATACAGCACGAACTCCCACGTGTTGGGCGACCAGAGCAGCGCGCTGGACCAGTCGACGTTCGGGTCGAGTGAGGCGTAGTGGAAGAAGAGCAGCAGCGCCACGGAGATGCCCGCAAAAGTGCACGTGGCGTACCGAACGACGTTGTGGAACTCGGCGAGAGTCTGCGACATCGCGACTGCGTTCACCGGGTTGTCCCTTGACTTGCCTCCGATGACCTTCTCTTCCTGCTTCGTGGTCGCTGAAGTCTCGCCATTGCTACCGTCACCACTTGATCGGTCTTCCTGGTCAGCAGTAGCAGCACCAGCACCGCTACTCTCTGTGGATCCCGTGGTGGTGTCACTGTTGCGCGCGTACTTCTTGGCGGGTTTGTCTTCATCTGTAGTCTTGATGTCGAAGATGAGGTTGGGCTTTGGCGTCGGCGCTGGAGTCGTCGTTCGCGGTGCAGGTGTGCCGTTAGCCGTGTTGTCTTGAGGTGGCGTGGAGCTTGGTGAAGGGGCTGGCGTACGAATCTCAGTCGGGTCCGGGGTCAGCGACTCGGGCGAAGGAGAAGGTGTCGCAGGATTAGGAGTTGGCTCAGGCGATAGCGGCTCTGGAGTTGGAGTTGGTGTCACTGGAGTTAGAGTCTCTGGAGCAGGGGTCGGAGTCACTGGCGCCGGAGTCTCTGGAGCAGGGGTCGGAGTCGGCTCTGGCGTGGGAGGTGGGGTCGGGATCGTCGGGACTGGAGCGGGGACGGTTGGGCTCGGCGCTGGGATCGCTGTTGCTGGCGTCGGAGTCACTTCGACCTCATTAGGAGGAGGGCTGGTGGTATTCGGAGCTGGCACTGGTACCGGCGACGGCGATTGCGCTGCTACTGCTGCTGGGCTCGCTTGCGGCTGAGGATCGTTCGACGCGTCAGTCGAAAAGCTGCCACTTCTCACCTCGCCATTCGATTCTTCCAGGGCTCTCTCTTCGCGCCGTGAGCGTGGCAATAAAGACATCGCGCGCGTCTCCGTCACGTCTGCACTGTTGTGTATGGAGTCATCTCGAGTCTGTAGCTCTTCGACCAAGCTACGCGCGTCAGGAAACCCGGCGTCGTCGCTGTAGTTGTACGTCGCGGCTGCCAGTGTCAGTGCAGCGCTTCCTGTTGGCGCTGCTATTAGTACTGCGCTGGCGCATACCGCCGCGAGCCACACAGAGCGCGTGCGCGTCGCCTTCATCCTGAACGTGCTCGCTCGCCGCTATCAGGCTCGTGTGTCGACTGATCTACCAATTCTAATTGGTGATGTGATGCGATTGGACGCACACAATATGAGGGAATGGACGAAGGATCCGCACGCTGTAGAGTATGGGGGAATGCTTTCTTCTGATGCGAACCTCTGCCAGTAAAGACGAGTGAGCGAGTGCCGAGTTGTCCAGCCCGCACGCAGCAGATGGCGCTTCCACCAAACCACGTGGTGGCCGTGTGAGCTAATCGCCACAAGCCAAAGCACGGGCGTCTATTGGCCAGCGCCGGCGGGCCATTCTGCCGCCTGTGCTTTTCCATTTCGAAGACGGCGCGCACAAGCGAACCCACCTCCGCTCTTTGAAGAGACAAAGGCGACGACGCGGCGAGCATCGGTGACGCCAATTTGCTCTGGACTTCAATTCCTCCCACTGGCGAGTGAGTCAACCTCTTAAAGCTGCGCCAGTGCTCTTAAAAGTGT
>JAASFQ010000678.1:0-16497 GCA_023333845.1 Globisporangium polare | reverse complement strand
TTTCACGATGTACAGGAAGCTGTCGCTGTACCTGCCGCACCCCGTGCGCTACCAGGACGGACACGCCAAGTGGGACCAGAGCAAGCACACGCTCGCGATCTCGCTACCGATCGTCCGAGACGAGTGGTGACGAGACAAATACGAGCCTTTGATTCTTTTGGGACTTTAAATGACCCAGCACCATTCTGATACCTCAACGCAACCCCAACGTTCTCTATTGATACTAAATGAACACCTGCATGCCTATGTCTCGTATGCCTTCGCAACTCACAGCAACACTGGATAGATGTGCTGGTCGTAGATCGGCTGGAAGCGGCACAACGTCTTGGAGCCCGTTGGGATCGTGTCTACGACCCAGCACGAGTGGCCCACGCCCGCCACCTCATGAAGAACCAGCTTCCCCTGTCTGTCGAGCGTCTGGAGTCCGTACGAGTCCTCCTGGTACTCACGCGTCTGCGTCACGGGGATGATCTCCAACGCACTGAACTTGGTCTCGATCTCCTCAGCGGACTGCACCTCCGTGTACTGACCGAAGACGGACGCCTGCCAGGGCGAGATGACTTCGTCCTGCGGCGACGCGAAGAAGTGCGCGGCCTCGAGCCGCAGGAAGTTGGACTTGCGGCGCTGCTGGTCCGCCAGGCATTGAGGTTCTGAGTCTGAATCTCCCTCACAGCTGTTGAGGTTGTTGATCACGGGCAGGAACGTGTTGGTCGACAGCCAGTCTTGGTACACGGGCGACCGCGGCAGGTTGACGATCGAGAGCTCGCTCTGCAGTGACGCCTGGGTCGCGACCTTGGTGGCAAAGTCGAACTGGACCTTGCCACGGAAGTCAGATGGGGAGTAGAGCGAGAAGTTCATGAGCGAGGACGGGATCATCTGTGGCCCGAGCGCCTTGGCGAAGATCGCGGTCGGTGTCGCGTCGCTCGGCTGCGGACCGTAGAAGATGCCGTTCTGCGCGCCGGCGAGGCTGACGAATGTGCGGACGTCGTGGTCGTCCATCTCTTCAATGACCGCGCGCGCGATCGCCCCACCTTGAGAGTGGCCGATGAAAACGTAGCCATTTGCAAAGCAACTCCCCGAGTCGTCCGAGTCCTGGATGATGGCGCGGATCTGCCGGATGGCGAGCTGTACCTGGTGCGCGAGGCCGCCGACGGAGCACGCGTTTTCACAAAAATCGAGGGCGATGAACGTTCGTCCTTCACCCGTGAGGTTCTTCTGGAAGTTGAAGCCCGCGGTCGCGTTCGCCGTCACGCCGTGGAAGAAGAAGACTGGGAGACCGGATGAGCTCGAGGATTCGTCTACAGCCGTAAGGTCAGCACCGATACCAGACTCAGGATCGAATCGAAGCTCACTCGTGATCGCGTCCTCGCTGTCGGACTGAGCGTTCACGGACCCAGCGATGAGCGTGAAGAGCCACAGAATGAGGAGCACCGAGGAGGCAGCGAGGTTCGCCATTGTGTCTGTCGTGAGCTGCAGACGAGAGAAATGAGAGTGAGGAGCTTGTGACTGTACAATACCACCGATATGTGGAATCGCCATCCAGTGCAGTGGATGAGCAGGTCGCGCTAGAGGAATGGGTCTAGGCAGCCAGTGGTGGTGGTAGAGGCTGGGCTTCTGGAGCTGCTCGTGTGAACCAGACAGAGGAAGCGAGCGGGTGGAGCAGACGGCGGATAAAGATCCAGTTTTCGTCGGCAAGAGCGGACTGCTGTTTTCCGATAGTGGGGCCTCCGCTCAAGCTCACTTCTCACTTGGCCAAGAGCGCACCATCCATGCGGACAGCTGGTGGACGCTTTGACCCTGGCGAACTCTTGGTTCGCAGGCAATTCTGTTGTTGTCGCTGCTGCTGCGCCACCAACTCCCTCCTCCTCGCCTCCACGCATGCAAGATCGAAGCTCTTTCTCTCTCTCTCACGTTGTGTCTCTTCTCCCGCTTGTTCCCGGTCTACAGCGCCACGCTGCCGCTGGCGTCCGCCTTGCCGTTCTTGCGCGTCGTGTTGACCTACTTCTGGGCCATGCCCAGCTGCTTGGCGCCCGCGCGCAGCAGTTGCGCCGACTTCTCCTTGCGCTGCTGCAGGTTGGCCACGTTGCTGAAGCGCGGCTTGGAGAGCGTCGAGAGCTTCTCGAGAAAGTGCGCCACGTCCGTGGACGGCCGGTCCAAGTCGAAGCCGTCGTCGTCGTCGTTGTCGTGGTGGCCGCCGTTCTGGTTCTGCACCCAGTCCTCGTCCTCGGGCTCGGACGAGTTGACCGTCTCGGTCTCCGTGGACCCGGCCGAGCTGTTCGTGTCCACGGTCTCGGTGGTCGAGCGCGTGCTCGTCTTGTCCAGGAGCTCATTCAGGCTGTTGACGAGCTCGAGCGCCGTGGTCTGGCGCTCAAGCATGGAGTTGTTGCGCTTCTGAGAAGACTGCCTTTCCTTCCTCATCACGTTCAGGAGAATTTTATGAAAAGAACTTTATATTTTCGTTTAAGGACACGTGTTTTAGGACACACGCGAATCCTCTCTATACTACACAACTGCTTCCCCCTCTTTCGAAAAGAACATACAAACGACAAGTGTAAAGAAAAGAAAACGTGTCCGTTCATCGCTCCCCTAACCTGCTCCGGCAAAAAACGTCTTGCATGCATGTCATCGTTAGATGACTTCTAGTTTGTATGCGTGGGACTCGTTTCAGGTGCTAGATTCGTACTTATAAAGAGGACGTTCCCGAAAACTGAAGGGGTGACCCACACGTTTTTCGAAAAAGCACGTAGATCAGGGCATTGCACCTACTATAGCCTGTTACTGGGATGTTTGGCAGGCGGCAAATCACAAGCCAAGCCAAAAGCGAACAGGAGCCAAATCAAACGCACAAGCATCATGGCAACCGTTGCTGCCGCCGCCGCCCCCGCGATCCAGGAGAGCCCCGAGGCGCTCGCGCGCATGTCCGAGTCCATCATCGGCGAGCGCAACCCGCGCGGCATCCCCGCCGCCGTCTTCGTGGTGCGTTCCTTGTGCGAGCTCTCTGTCTGTGTCGTTATAAACGCTCTTCTTCGTGATGTGGCGTTCGTTGATCTGGTGAACCTGTGATGCGCACTAATTGCCTCGCAACAGGAAAACGTGGAGACGTACATGAGCACGGTCGGCATCCGCACCATCGAGCCGCTCGTGGGCTCGCTCCAGCAGCTCTACAGGTGCGTTTATGCATTGGTGATATGTGCCCTGTATGTGAGCCGCACTTGTCTAACTGATCCTTACGAACGCACGCCATGGCAGCAAGTACAAGTTCATGGAGACGAACTTGCAGAAGAGCCGCGAGTCGTTCAAGCGCAAGATCCCGGAGACGGAGAAGGACCTGGCGGCACTCAAGCACCTCATGGAGAAGCAGGAGGACGGCGCGGCGCTCAGCACGCGCTTCAACCTCGCGGACAACGTCTACGCCAAGGCCACGGTCGACTGCTCGGTCGGCAAGGTCTGCATCTGGCTTGGGGTACGTTAATGTGTGTGTTGGTGTGTATGAAGGACTATACGGTGTGCATTGCGGTGTATACTGACTGATGGGCCACTGTGGGTTTTTTTCATGCTGCAGGCGAACGTGATGGTCGAGTACTCGTACGAGGAAGCGCTGGCGCTGCTCGAGAACAACATCTCGGTCGCCAACGACCGTCTGGTAGGAAGTGGATAGCTGTATAGCGTTGATCTTGTTAGAAGCGACTGACATGGCGTAACGTGGCTTGCATGTCAACAGTTGCAGATCGACGCAGACCTGGCGTTCCTGCGCGACTCGATCATCACGACGGAGGTGAACATCGCGCGCATATTTAACCACGATGTGCGCCGCCGCCGAAAGGTTCGTTTGCTGACATTTCCTCACGAGGATGCTCATTGCTGGGACAAGTCATACTGCGGCGCGTCTTCTAACATCGCGTCCTCTGTGACATCCAACCTACGCTACCACCCAGGAGAAAGACGACAACCTCGTGGCGGAGCTGGAAGCCAAGTAGACGACGATGAGTACGAGAAGCCTCAGACGCCACCTGCTGAGTTCACGAGCAATGGCCTCAGTGGCGTAGTGTCGTCACTCACTGTCAGCTCTGTAGTCGGGTAACGCAAGCAAGCATGCAGGAATCAAACCGACCCGCAGGCGTTTTCTTTCAACCGTCGTCGACTGGTGTCTCTTCAGCCTCGCTCTCGGCTCGCCTTCCCCCTGTCTGCATTGGTACTATTGACCTCACTCACTCTCTCTCTCTCTCTCTCACCTGACAGACTGACATTGTTCCCCAACAGCTATTATAGCAGCGATGAGTACGGAAAGCTGGATAAACGACGGAGAACACGTCGACAGCAGCACTGGCGCCGCGTCGGATTCGGACTGGGAGGTGCGTCATGACGAGACGAGCGGCGCCGCGTACTTTTTCAACACGCGCACTGGCGAGTCTTCCTGGGAGGCGCCGACTGAAGAGAGCCACCCAGCAGCAGGACATGAAGACGCGACTTCTTCTCTGTGGACGGAGGTATTCGATGAGAGCCGAGACTGTGCCTACTACGTGAACCTCCTCACGTCTGAGACGCGATGGGACCCGCCTCCCGGGTACACGGCTCACAGCGTCGACACCAGCGCCAATCGTGGTAGCAGCGCTGGTGCAAAGAGCGATGAAGATGATCGAGCCGAGCGAATGACGACTGCCGAGCAGATGGAGAAACTGAATCGGCTCTTGAGTGGCGACGATGACGATGAGGATGCCAACAAAGAGCTTCATGAAGCACAGCCGACAGTTACAACAACAACAGCAGCAGCGCCACCGTCTTCTTCTGATGGCGCTAATGTGCACGAGATGCCGTGGATGATGTTCTTGAACGAGAGCGACGGCGTCCCGTACTACTACAACCACGTCACGGGCGAGTGCGTGTGGGACCCGCCGGCAGACTTTGTCGCCTATCACCAGCAACGGCAAGAAGAAGATCACCATGACAGCCACCAGCAAGAACAGCATGTGGCGGTCGAGTCTGAAGCCGAAGCAGCGCAGCGCGAGAGCGCACGTAGCGGTATACAGAGCACAGTGGCCATGCGCGAAGCGTCGATCATCACGCCCGAGTTCGAGGAGAAAGTGCGGCGTGCGATCGAGAGCGTGTCCAAGACGCCCGTGGGCTCCAGCCGCGTGCTCTTTGTGCGCACACCGTCGGAGAAGTGGCCCGAGTTTACAACAGCAAAGAGCGGCCGTGATGGAAATGAAAGGCCGCAGCGTCCTGGAAGTGCATTGGCTGGCGCCGTTTCCAGTGCCCGCGAAGGAACAGTAGACGCAGCGCAGCCTACGAGCTCTCGTATTGTGACAACGCCAGGAAGACCGCGGTCGTCACGTCCAGGATCAGTGGCGCTGAATGCCTCCAGTCGCCCGCGCACGCCTCAACCGGCGGTGATCTCAGAGTATGGAGTCGATGCTGATGAGCTCAATGCTGAAGACTTGATGGTGACTCAGGGGAACGTAGAGGAAGGGGGAGGTGGACTGAGCGAGGCCTTGCAGTCGTCGAAACTCGTCGAGAGCTACGATCCAGAGACAGGAACGTTCATCCACGTGGT
This sequence comes from Globisporangium polare, assembly GCA_023333845.1. Taxonomy (NCBI): domain Eukaryota; phylum Oomycota; class Peronosporomycetes; order Pythiales; family Pythiaceae; genus Globisporangium; species Globisporangium polare. Next base: position 10,946 of record JAASFQ010000678.1, on the reverse strand, counting down.
TGAAGCTCCACCCGAACAGCAGCTAGAGCCGCAGCCAGACAGCTCACAAGAGCTCAGTGTCTTTGACGATGCTGAGAACGACAGGCGTTTCGGCATGGCACTGCAGCTACGCTTTGAAGAAGCCGCGCTGGGAATCGAGTGTCTGGTCCGGTGCTTCCTCGCGAGGCGTCGTGTTCAGAAGAAGCGACGACACGCGAAAGAGCAAGAAGAAGCGCCCCAACATGAGGAGATTGCGCCCCTAGGTCAATTGGCTGCGAGTGATGACAACGCACAACCTGTTGCTGAGACCGTCGGACGGAGTGACACGCAGCTGAGAGACGATGTCACATCCAAGATTGGAGACAGTGCGGATCACCAGGCATCATCTGTAACTACAGCCGCGCAAGACGATGCGACTGTGGAGAGTGACGCAGAGGCGGCCGCACCAATAAGGGTAGATGACTCGGTCACAACTGAGTTAAACGAGGATGTGCTCGCTGCAACTGAAGGGGATGCAGCGCTACCAGACGTCGACACTGCTGTAGATGCAGATCTGTCGGAAGGAGTTGCTGAGTCGAGTCCAGAGCAGATAGGCTCTCCACCACGGTCGCCCTCTATCCAATCAGCTTTGCAGCAAGCACCAGTGGACTCTGAGTTACTGAACCCTGGAGACCGTGATGCTACTGAGGTACATGAGGGAGTCCTCTCACCTCGTCCTCCAACGCCATCGTCAACTGCGCTAAGCTTGGCAACCGATGATGAGCCTGCGCTGGTATCTCAAGAGCCCGCAGTTGTCGCTCCAGACGCGACGGATGCAAGCCACAGAGCGGATCTCCGTGCTGCAAAATCGACGACAGAGGATACCCAGGTGGCTGCTTCTAGATCAGCCGGACCGGAACCAACGCTGGCGAATCCAGAGACCAAGCCGAAGGCGCGACCCACGTCACCATCGGCAAAGTCTCGTGGCCAGACTCCATCGCCATCGTCTTCATCATCTTCGACTTCATCCGCGCCTGGCGTGCTTGACATCTCTCAGTTTTTCACTAAGCGACCCGTCAAAACATCAGTGAAGAGTGGCAAGCCTCCAGTTGAGCAGCTCGCCGTAGCTCCAGCACCCGTGTTCATTGTGCGCAAGCGAGTGGAGCTCTCAAGCGTGAAAGCGACACCCGCTGCAGTGCTTGAAGCTCAAACGCTGGCGTCTGCAACAGAACGCAAGCAAAAGCAGATAGAGGCTGCGAGTGCAGCAAAAGCGAAAACAAGAGAGCTGCAGATGCAAGAGCTGGGCGAAATGCGTCAGTTGTACCAGAAGAGCACAGAGAAGCACGCGGTCGAGAGGCAGCAGGTGGTAGACGCACTAGGAGCTCAACGCCTACCACCTTCATCGCCTGCACCGCCACGATCACCAACATCAAGCAACGATCAAACACAAAGAATACACAAGGATCGTAACGAGTCCACTTCCTCGATCTGGCAGCTGCTGCTTGCTGACACCACAACCAGCAGCTCAATACCCAGTGGAAGGCGCGAGCCTGGCTCTGAGAGCGCGTTCCAGTCTCGGATCTCTCAGCTGCTGCTAGATCCTGCGACGTTCGTCAGCACCATGGAAAAGGAGCGGCTGTGTGAGCTCCAGCAGCGACTCGACCGACTGCAGTTGTCCCACCAGACGCTGGACGCGCAACTGGAAGCGATTGATCTGTGTCTCCTGCAGGAGGACCATTTTCCCCTCCAGGAGGACGCTTGTACAGCAACAACAACATTCACAATAGCAAACAAGAAGACGTTCCAAGCCAAGTACGCGAGCAAACTGCGTCGCAGACAGAACGAATTGCTGCACGCGGTTGAGTTCTGGCAGCAGCAGGTCGCAGCGTTTCCTCACAAGCTCACTGCTGATTCTGAGAACAACCCAGCCGCTCCAGACAGCACCAGCACGACGCCAGCCTCGTCATTGTACTGGGATCGCGTGCACAATCACTCGAGCAAACTGTTCAGCCAGAACGCCCACCAACGCAACCGTGTGCTGTACTCGCTGCGAGACGCGAACGGCGACTCGCTGCTCCACTTGGCGGCGTGGAAAGGCCGCCAGGACGACGTCGCACGGCTGCTAGCGCTCGCTAGTGATGATGACAGCGAACGCATTGCATTAGTCAACTTGGTGGACAACACTGTGAGTGAGTGTCGTCCGCTGCACGACGCCTGTCGCGGTGGACATTTGGAGATCGCGCGCATGCTCGTCGCTGCCGGCGCAAGGCTGGACGTTGTGGACGCCATGGGGGACTCGCCGTTGCATGTCGCATGTCGACTCGGGTGGACACAAATTGTCCACTATCTCTTGGCGGCAGCAGCTGCTGCGACCACCGAGGAGGAGGACACTATGATCAACGCTCTTACGAACACCAATGTGGACAAGAAGAGACCGGAAATGCTGCTGAGCTGCTCGCTGAGTACGTTCTTCCACCTGCGCAACCGCAAGAAGAAGCGAGCGATGGACGTCGCCAGGCTGCCGTCGCTGGTCGCATACCTCCAGCGTACGCTCTAATGTGATTGTCTTCGCTTGCAAGGTGACGTGAATAGCATTATGCTGTGCACAGACTAACTGTACCTCTAAATGTCCACTTCCACTCTCCTGCCAGAGTATGAGAGCGAGCTGCCACACGACCAAGAGACACAGCACCAGAGCCACAAGAAGGCGTTGCAGCGGAACGGTCGGAAGCGCTCAAAGTCAGGCAAGGCCTGATGATATCGCAGACCAGACGACGGTGAAGGGCAAGCACAGTCGGAGGCAGGGCACAACGTTATCACCACTCTTTCTCTTGTTCACATGTTGAATGCAAATCCTCTATCTACCGACCCTGATTTCCCACGAAAGCCCAAGAGCGTAGATTTTCTATTGCGCTGCTTTATCTGCGCGCGTGAGCACGCAGAGGCGGATCTCGTGGCGGTTCCCGTACGGGAACATCTGGGCCCCCATGGTCTCGAGCGCTTGCGTCGTGATGTCCTCGTACGCGATCTCAAAGGCCTCGAGGTGGTCCAGAAAGGCCTGGAAGGTCTTCTGGTTGCGAATCGTAGCGGCGAAGATGGCGCTGCGCTCACGGGGCTTGTTCATTGTTGCTCCTGATGGTAACGCCGAGCCCAGAAAGACCTGCAGCACGCGCACCAGAGACGGGAAGCTTGCGACGTCGTAGACACAGTCGCCCGCCAGTAGGATGTCCGGCCGGAGCGCAGCTTCCGCTTCTTCGTCCTCACTCGGGTCCCACGTGTCCCAGTCCAGCGTGAGCACGTCCACGGGGCACTGGAAGTGCGGCGCGTTGATCTCGGCGTTGTACCGCAGGTTCTGCATCACGCTCGAGCCGTAGTCGCTCAGCAGCACGCGCTTTGGTTGGGCCACCCCTGCGAGCACGAGACTCGTGAAGCCCACGCCGGCGCCGAGTTCGAGCACCGTCTGGTCCGTGAACACGTGCGGGTGCGTGATGATGTACTCGGCGAGGTACCACCCAGCCTCCCAGATCTTGAGCCCCACCTCGTTGAACACCGAGGCGACGCGGCACGTGACCACGAGCGGCTCCTGTTTGCTGTTGCCGGTGGCAGGGTGGCTCTGGTTGGCGATGACTGGGATAGCGTAGGAGACGTGGTGCAGGTCCTCAGCACTTAGTGTCGTCTGCCCCAGGCGCGCGTGGAGTACGAACTGCAGGAGCTCCTCGACGAGCTCGTCGTGGGCTTCCGCGTCTACGGCCTCAATCTCTGTTCATACCAGCACAGTCGCGCAAGACAAGACGATGTTAGAAGCTAAGCTGTGATGGCATCGATTAGTCGCGAAGCACGCTATGTGTGTGTGAGCGCTGGCTGCTAATAAGGTCAGCCAGTCAATAGCTTTGTGTTGCGCATGCATGTGCATTGTTGGAATCGCGTGTTCCCTACCGCCCATGTAGCTCTTGAGGAAGCGAAAGACGTACGATTTGTGCGGCGGGAAGCGGTCGCACACGGCATCGCGCACCACCGTCACCAAGATCGTCTCCTGTATTACAGACATACATACACGTGCACACATGGACACACAACAGACAACACATCGTGAGGTCCATTCATCTCGCGCTCAATGCTCCTTGCTCCTGTTCGCGTGTTACCTGCATCGCGAGCGAGCTCCAGTGGTCGTCGCTGTCGCCAGCCAAGTGCTGCTTCATGTACGCGACGACGTCCTTCACGGGCACCATGGCTCTGTACGCTGCGAGCAGCCACTGGAGCGCCCTGGGGTCACCGTCGCGCGCAACGCCATCCCGCTCGTCCACCATTGCTCCGTTTCCCCTCAATGTGCGTGCCGAACAGCAAATGGCACTCCTGAAGTCGAAATGACCACGCTAAGCTAGGGGACACCCTGGTTTCACATTTCGTTTCAGGCTTCGTCTCGTGTTGCAAATCTAGGATTTGTTCCAGTTTAAGGTGGTCCAAGCTCATTCGCAGCCAGTCAGCCAGTCTCTCGAAGCGCTGCCAACAGCCGTGAGCAGCTCAGCTCCTTGGCTCACGAGCCAAGCAAGAAGACGACCACGCCGCCTTCACTATGATCGAATGCACCAACTGCGGCGCGCTGGGCGAGGCGAACTTCAGCACCAACTACTTTGGGGAGCTCGTGTGCGAGCTCTGCGGCACGCAGAGCTTCCTGCAGTCGCGCAATGAGACGCAGGACATGGAGGACACGAACCTCGACATGACCAAGGCGTCGACCATGAAGCGCGGCCGCAAGCGCGCCCCGCGTCGCAACAAAGGTGGCGACGGCCGCAATGGCAATAGAGACGACGACGACGACGCGCCCTGGGTCGGCCACCGCGGCCGCCCGCTCGGCACGGCCAACCCGCGCAAGCCGCGTAACCGCAACCGCGTGACGCTGCTCGACTGCCTGCGCGCGACGCAGACGATCCTCGAGTACGAGGCGCAGGCGCTCGTGCAGCTCGGCGGCTTTCCCGAGCAGTATGCGGACGTGGTGCAGGAGATCTGGTTCTTCTTCTTGGAGACGTGGGAGCTCAAGAGCTCCAAGCCGCTGCTGCGCTGCTACACCGAGTTCTTCATCGCGCAGACCGAGGAGGACAAGGCTATGGACCCGGCCGTGACGCAGCAGCTGCTCGAGCAGTGGGACGCCGAGCGCGACGACGAGGCCGCGCCCGCAGCTCATCGGGCTGCTGCAATCGCCCAGGCCAAGGCTGCGGACGCCGACCAAGATGAGGACGGCGAGGATAATGAAGACGTAGAGGCTGATGGAGACCTAGAAGAAGAGGAGACTGGCAAGCGAAAGCGCGGCCGCCCCAAGCGCAAAGGCGTCAAGCCCGAGCTACTGTCCAAGACCAAGAAGGGGAAGAAAGAGAAGAGGAGCGTCGGAGTGAAGAAGGAGAAGCCGAAGACACTCTATCTGCGGCACTACAGCGAGTCGCTCGACCGGTTTTCGATCGTGGACCTGCTGGGCATGCTCGCGCTTGCCGCGCGTGTGCTGAACCTGGGTGTCTTACCCAGCGACATCGCGTACTGGGTGAGAACGGGCCAGCTGCCGTTTCACAACCTGCTCTCGATCTGCACGCAAGAGCTCCAGTACGCCGTGAGCGACGTGTCGCTCTTCTTCGAGTCCTCGACGCTCAACCACCGGGTCTCGGCCTCGCGCGTAGCCTACCACGCGCTCTACCTGCAGCACCACCTGGAGCTCAGGCTGCCGCCGCTCAACGTCTCGCTCGTGGCTTACAACATGTGCGCGAACCTGGGCTTCCCGCCGCAGGTCTTTCGCCACTTCCAGTGGATCGTCGCGCATTTCAACACCAAGGGGGTGCAATTGCCCGACGAGCCATTGCTCCAGTGTGATACGAAGAAGAGCTTGGTAGCGGACCTGGAGTCCAGTGCAGGCATTGCAGCGCACCTCGCAGTGGCCGTGCGCCTGTGCGCCAACTGGCACGAGTGGATCTACGAGCGCGTGCTCTTCCGCAAGCACCACGTGCCCGCGTTTCGCATCCAGGACGCGCTCCGAATGCCGCGGCGCGAGCTCGACGACTTCATCGAGTTCAGCGAGAACGCGCTCATCGGCATCGACCGCGCGAACATCCCCCAAGGCTTTGAGAGCCACGTGTACGACCTGCGCGGCAAGTACAGCGAGCTGAGCCAGAAGCAGGAGCGTCGCAGTGCTTCAAGCTCAAGGGCCAATAGTGGTGACGAGGATGATGAGGCTTCGTCTCGTCCGGTGGAGCACGCGCTGCACGCGTACCCGGCACTGTACGTGGACGGCGTCTGCGGTGAAAAGGACGCCGAGATCGAGGAGCGCGTCGCGTTTATCAAGCAGATGCTGCGAGAAGAACAGAAGAAGAGCGGAGAGAATGAAGAGCAGGGTGGAGATGACGACGATGACGACGTGTTCTTCTATCCGTACTACGCGCAGAACGCGACCAACCGCGTGCTGCACGCGGCCTACGAGAACGTGCTGAGTCTGCTCTGCGAGTACGTGGACATCGCGGTCGGCAGTCTGTTCCCGATCACCGAGCGCCTGGACGCGCAGATCAAGGCGAAGTGCAGGGCCTTGGAGCAGCGAGTGACGCTGACGGCGACGGGTCCTGATAAGCGAGCAGTCGTTGAGTCACTGACGAGTCCCTGAACGGTCGCGCCATCTGTGTGCTTGACTGAATCTTGCGAGCTCCTTGTGAGCACATTATTAGCCAAAATACAAAGACCAAGCGTGCAGCATGGTGCGTGGGATGAATGCATTGCTGCCCTTACCGTGATGGTGTGAGCCCTCTGTGGCTGCGATACTTAAGACTGAGCTGAGCTTGTGCGATGATGAACTGTGGTGGACTTGCGGTGGCAGACGACGTGCGCACAAGCCATCAAAGCGTGGGTACGTCCGACACGAGTTGTTTGGTTTCTTGATGCCTTGCCGTGCTTGCGTCGTGACTTGCACTTGCTTGATGCATGCACGCGTGTGTGAACACCACAGGAGGCCAAGAACAACGTGCCCGGGGAAGAAGCGCCCGTGATCAAGCTCTACTGCCAGATGCCGCCGATCGCCAAGCTCGACAACTCGCTCAACACGCTCAAGAACTGCGAGTACGACCGTCTAATAGCACAATGTCCTCGCTCTCATGGCGCTCACCTCTGTCGCTTTGCTCACACAGACACCTGTCGCTCTCGACGAATTGCATCGACCGGTTGATCCCGCTCTCGGGCATGAAGAAGCTGCGCATCCTGTCTCTGGGACGCAACCAGATCAAGAAGATCGAGAAGCTCGACGACGTCTCGGACACGCTCGAGGAGCTCTGGATCTCGTACAACGTCATCGCGACGCTCGACGGGCTCTCGGGGCTCACGAACCTCACGACGCTCTACTTGTCCAACAACCTCATCAAGAGCTGGGACGAGCTGGACAAGCTCGCGAACCTGCCCAAGCTGCGCGACGTGCTCTTCGTGGGCAACCCGATCTACGAGAACATGGCCAAGGAGGAACAGCGCCTGAACGTGCTCAAGCGCATCCCCAAGGTCGCCAAGATCGACGGCGACATGGTCAAGCAGACCGAGCGCGACGCCGCCATGGGCCAATGAACTGGCACATGATGAGCAGTATATAGCAACGTAAGCAAGCTCTCTCACCTCATTGATATCGGAACGGAGACGTTTATATTCCATTGTGGTTGCTTGCTTGCTTTCTTGGGCACAGTCGTAGGTATGTCGTGGCGCCGTGGGGGTCTTGACAACGATGACACTTAACGTGAAGTACGTCGCTTACTGCTTGCCGTTGAGGAACTGCAGCACGTAGCTGAAATCCTTGTCGCCGTTGCCGGACGTGACCATCAGGTTGAAGAGCTGGTGCGTGTTGAAGGTGAGCGGCATGGTGGCGCCGGCGAGCTTGGCGCAGTCCACGGCGAGGCCCAGGTCCTTGTGCGTGAGCTTGGTGGCGAAGCCACCCTTGTAGTCGTTCGACGACGGCACGTTCTCCATGAGGCCAGGGTACGGGTGGTACACCGTCGTGGACCAGCACTGCGACGTGGACGTGTCCATGATGCTGCACAGAATAGTTAGTAAAGGTTTAGTGACTTGACATCGATGATGAACAGCAGAAAGACATGACGCTGAAATGGCATGGCAAACGTACCCCTTGAGAACCTTGGGGTCAATGCCGAGCTTCACGCCGAGGTTCATGGCCTCCGCGACCGACGTCATCTGGATGGCGAGCGCCAGGTTGTTGCAGATCTTGGCGACCTGCCCGGTGGCTGAGCATTAACAGAACACCACCAAGTGGGTTAGTCAAAAGCAGCAGCAATAGCGACACGACAGCATAACGTACAGCTGGCACCGCAGTGCACGATGTTCTTGCCCATGCCGAGCAGTACGGACTTGACGGCGTCGTACTCGGACGCCTCGCCGCCGACCATGAACGTCAGCGTGCCGTTCTCGGCGCCGACAACGCCGCCGGAGACCGGCGCGTCCACGAAGGTGGCGCCGCGCGCGTGCAGCTCGGCGGAGAGCTTCTTGGTGAAGATCGGGTCGATCGTGCTCGAGTCGATGAGCACGTGCTCCTTGCGCAGGGCCTCGTGCACGCCGTTCTCGCCCAGGTAGACGCTCTCGACGATCGCCGTGGACGGCAGCATCGTGACGATCGTGTCGCAGAGCTCGGCGACCTCGCGCGGGGTCTTGGCCACGATCGAGCCCTTATCGGCGTGCGGCTTGGTGTTGCGCGGGTCCACGTCGCAGACGACGACGCTGTGGCCGTTCTTGCGCAGGTTGTTGGCCATGTGGCCGCCCATCTGACCGAGGCCCACGACGCCCACGTGCTTCTTGGTGGCGGAGGTCGAGAGGCAGCGGCGCGTGGCCAAGGCAGAGGTGGAGGAGACGGCGCGAGAGAAAAGCATCGTGGCTGTGCTGGTTCTGAGGCGGATGGCGAAATGCGCTCAGGCTTCGCGTGCGTGTCGAGTGCGCGGATATGAAGCGCAAGCATTTCCATGCGGGCATCCCCACGAGATCCCCAACTTCAAGGGAACGTGCCGCCCTCTTGAAATGCGGAGCGCGGAGAGTTGGCTTGAGCAATGTATGGTGACATCCATCCTGTCTATTTCGTCTGAGAGGGACGTTTTGCATGTTCAATTGTGTGTTTATGGTATTTGAGAAGGCTCACTGACTATTTACAGGTTTCCTGAGTCGTCCAAACCGAAGGAAGGTCGCGCGAATCAGTGTGCCGTGATTCGAAGCCATGCAGCCAAACTGAATGGACCAAATTAGGGAAGCATCGTATTCGTAGAGGTCTCGGAGGAGCTGGTTTGAGCCACAGATCAGGTGTGCGGAACTGGCCCCTCATACTTTATGCAGAGGGAAAGTCGAGGGGGGATGGAAAGTCAGTCAATTATGCGGTGTGATTCAAACCCCGTGCGTGTGTCGCTTCTGGCTCAGCTCGTAATTACGCATATTTACGACCCTCCACGCTTCGTTCTCCTGGTTGTGTTTTTACGAGCGACCTTCGTGCAACGCTGCTTGAAGGTTCAGAATGACATGCCCACGCACTTCAGGATTGAATCACATCCTGACTGATGGCATGAAGTCATGGACAGCAGAGGCAAACTGAAGTCACACACACAGCAGTCGATGTATCCTATGCACACGGCGAGCTTCTTCATTCCTCTCTCCAAGGTTACGAAGCAAGCGGCCCTTTCTTCCAGCTATTCTTCCCTCTCTCTCTCTCTCTCTTTGTTCTTCCGAGAGAGAGAGACAATTGCCTTCAGCGACGCATTAGTTGATCACGTCGACGAGGAAGTCGAAGATGTCGGTGTTTCTAATCGCTGTCTGGATGTCCTCTTTCTGCAGTGTTCGCCGCTTGTTCTTCTCCGAGTACCCCCACGACCGGAGCGTCAGCTCCAGGATGAACATCTCGCACGCCTTGGCGAACAGCACGGGCGCCTCCGCACTGATCATGCGCACGTCCTCGTCCGACTTCATGATGCGCTTGATGCGGGCCAGCGGGAGGTCGTTGTGGTTCTTGAAATCTGTTAGGTAAGGCACACGTAGCCAACGTAAGCGAAACAGCCCACATCAACTGGTACACAGCCCTTGAAAACGACAGAAACCAAAACGCACCTTGCTCGCTGCCCACTTCCAATTGCTCCATCTGCGCACCATAACAACACACGCATACACAATCATCAGCGTCACATGCCCACTGGACAAGTACAGCGCCATATTTGTCTCTCTCTCTCTCACGCACACACAGCACGCACCTCGAGAAGCTGCTTGGCCCAGAACGACTTGAGCTGCTGCTCCATCTGCAGCTGGTGCTGCGCCTGCTCAGCCTCCGTGAGCTCCACCACCTGCCCTTCCATCATATCGTCGCGCATGTGGTCCGACATCACGCCTTCTCTTGATACCAGCAGCTGCTGCTACTTGTTCGTCTCGCGATCAGTCAGTCACTCAAGCGAACTCGGGCGCCAGGAAGAAGTGCACGGAACGAAACGAAAGTGCCCTCGGGTTTCAGGCGGCAACACGCGTCTGGAACAAACGAGGACAGGTATTAGCATGCGAGCAGTGAGTGCGCGTACACGAACGGTCGTGCAGGCAGCGACAGGCAAGCAGTTTGCGTAGACGCGCCCCTCCCCCACAGACGCCAGCACACACACGCGCATACTCACTCGGTTCACTGTGTCCGCTGCTGGTTTTCTGTTTTTGTATCGGGTTTCTTCCGTTTCCTGAAAACAGAACGCCATGAGGCACTGCAGGGACAGTGCAATATTAGCTGTAGCAAGTGTTGCGTGCTGTACCTCTTGTGTTGCTCAAATGCAACGTAAGATGTCAAATGGTGACGTGAAAGACGACTCACTTGGCTCCTCTGTAAAAATGCTGTCTTATTGACATCGGAGTTGGTACCAAGTGCTGGTACTTTAGTATCAACCGCACCAACTTGCCGACACCCGACGCGCGCTTTGATGGCCCCACCAACCTTGGGCACGAGCACGAGCTGCTGCGAGCGG
>JAASFQ010000677.1:0-16522 GCA_023333845.1 Globisporangium polare | reverse complement strand
CGCCAGAAGACCAACTTGCTCGGGTCTTTCCCGCTCGTGCCGTAGCTGAGCCAGTCCGAGTGGAACGCCGCCTTGGCGTCAATGAGCTCGCTGACCTTCGCTTTGAAAGTGCACGTGGCGTCGCTCGTCTCGCTAAAGCGGTTGCACGCGCAGCCAAACGATAGCGAGCATCATGCTGAGTTACATGGACATGACTCTTTTATTGATTACTAGTAGCACGCACATTAAGAAGAAGCAGATCACGCGTGGTCTCTTTCCTCCTTGTCGTCGTCGTCGTCTTTTTCCGGATGGGAGTAAAAGTGGGATGCCGCTGCGAGCACGAGGTCATGGTCCTTGGCGTACGCCGGCACGTCAAAGTTGCTGCGCTGCGTACTCAGATGCTCGTCCGGCTCCTGTTGCTCGGCGGGGGAGGTTGCGTGGGGCGCCTGCTGGCGGAAGAGCAGCGACACGTAGCGGTGATCGCCCTTGGGTGGCGTCACGGGGAAGTACGGCACAACGACCTGTTGCTTCGTGACCACTAGGGGCTCGTCACTGTTGCTGGCGTCGAGGTTCGCGACGATGTAGTGCAGGAACGGCGCGTGAGACGGGTCCTCTGGGTCCGGTGCGTCGATGTCGATCAGCATCCACGTGAACAGCGCTGTGCCGTCGTCAATGGCGATCGACGGCGCTGTTGCAGCCTAGAAAAAATGAATGGACAGGGTCCAGCTGGGTGAGTTTTCCCTCTATGCACACACAGCACATCATGAGCGGAGAACAAGGGAACATACCTCGCTCATAGGGACGATGTCGCCGTTGTGGACCTCTTTGCCGTTGTATGCGATGGTGAACGCCACGCTCGCCTCATCATCTGCCGTTGTGTCGAGCTGCTCGACGATCGACTGGAAGACGTTCGAGTCGAGCGCGAGATCGACCGCGTCATCTGTAGCCGTGAGCACCATGGGCGACGCAATAAGGGGAGTGCCGTCGTCGGCGTATTGCAGCCCGTGGTGGAGGCCGGCGATCTGGAGAATCGACGAGAGCACCACGAGCGTCGTGAAGAGCGCGAGCAGGATCTGCAGCGGCAGCGAGCGCGACACCGGCGTGGAGAGCGGCGGCACGTACCGCGGCAGCGGCGACGACGCCTCGCCCACGAGCGACGCGTACGAGTGCATGATCGGCAGGCGCGAGCGGCTCAGCTGCGACGAGTGGCTCAGGCCGCGCACGACGCCCCAGCCGTGCATGATGGAGAGAGAGAGAGAGAGAGAGAGTTTGGGCTGTGCTGGTGCTGCTGAATTGGCTCGATGAGCAAAGTGCAGCGAGCCTGAGTTCTGCGGCCGACGCGGAGCCGCACACGCTCCGAACCGCGTGCAACCGACAAAGATCGCCTCATCCATAGTGGACGCCATATAATCGAAAGAGCGATTTCTCGGAAGAGTCGCTCAAGTTCAAGATCGCGAAGGAGGAGAGTCCGTTTCTGATTGGCTAAAAGCACTTCTTGCGCTGCGAATACTTTTTTCTTGAAAAGGTGTTTTCAACCAATCCAAACGAGCAATAAAACGGTCGGAACGCTTCGTTACGAACCACTTTGACTCTCAACATCAATTTGGTTGTGCTTGGATCCTTGAGAACATCAGTTGAGCTCCTGCTGGGCGATCGATCACACTGGCGATGGACAGGAAGAAGACGAGCTGCTGCTGTTGCTGTAGGAGCTGGCGCTTCGAGCAGAATGCAGAGCGGTCGTCGACGGTGGCAGGGCAACTTCGATGTGCCGGGGCTCGTAGTAGTTGTAATCACGAGTGGACGAGCTCTTGCTCTCGCGGAACTGCGGGTCCATGGACTGCAGCCAGCGCTGCGTCGCCATCGTGCGCGGCGTCGAGTTGGCTGCGCGTCGCCGTCGCTTCTCGACAAACGCCTGCATAATCACAAACGCATTGTGGTTGCGTGTCAGTTTGGTCAACACGTGTTGAACGCTCAACTTGAAAAGCTCAACGTGAATAGCGTACCGTTGCTGCGCGGTGGCAACCGGGTGAGAGCATCGCGTCCAGACGGCGCACAAGCGTTGATGACGAGCGCCGACGGATGCTGTTGCCGAGCGCCGGCATCGCGTCGAGGTCGTCGCGCCTCCGCGTCGTCTCAATCACCGCCATGTCCAGTGGCGCAGGTGCCGATGCTGAGACGGAAGCAGCGGCAATCAGATTTTGCACTCGCTGACGCGACTGCTGCTCGAAGAAGCCGCGCTTGGTCTCGAGTCGAGGCGACGTCACTGCCGCGAACACCAGTGGCGCGAGGCTCGACGCCGCAGCCAGCGGACTCGTGACCATGTCGTCCACGTGGAGAGTGTTGTATTCAAAGCTCGGCTGCTCCTGGTGGCTGTATTGGTGATGGCGACGCTGCTGCTGGAAGTGGTAGCTGGCGTCGTCAACATCGCACGGAGCGTCAAAAGTGCTAAAGCTGCGCTTTCGCGACAGCGTTTCACGAGGGCTCTCCAGCTCCAAACTATCAGCACTGTGATGCTTGTGGCGATGGTGCTGTCCGTCGTGCTGCTGCTGCTGCTGCTGTTGGTGCTCAGTGTGGCTTTCTGGGTGTTCTTCGTCCAGCTTGGTGTCCTGCACGTCGTCATCGTAGAGCTGCGACTCGAAGTAGCCTCGCGGGTACGAATGCTGACAACGATCTTGACTCTGAGTGTTGCTCTTCGCGGTGCCGCTGTAAACGGACTCGTAACCATCGTGTGGTTGTGGTCGCTCAGATCTCTGTTGCTGGTGCGACTCGTGCTTGGCTGACGCGAACGATGAGCTCGAAGCCTCCAGCTTTCGAGAATTGTTTTGAGCGTCGAGTGGGTGCGCACGTGCGTCCCGGTGGCGCTGGTGCAGATCTGCACTTGCCGCACGCTGCTGACCGTGGTGTTGCTGTCGAGGTGGTACATATCGAGGACTCTCAACGAACTTGGACTCCTGTTGCTCCTCTTCTTCTTGGTCTTGGTCTTGAAATTGGTTTCCTCCCCGAGACGAGCCTCTCCATGGCGACGGCAGTGGCGAGCGATCAGCTTCATAGGTCAGCGTCTTGTAGCGCTCGTCGTGGAAGCCATGGCCAAAGCTGCGGTCGTGGGGAAAGTAGTTGTCGTACTTCTGGTGGTGCTCCCACGTGTAGTAGTCAATCAGCTTCTGGTTCGTACTGTAGCGCGGCTCTTGGGTTTCTTGTCGATCTTGGTGTCGCCGTTGCTGGTTGTGGGGGGAGGAGCTCTTGTGGCGCTTGTGGTGGTGGCCTGACTCCCTCGTATGATACTGCGAGGCTTCTTGAGCAGGTTGCTGCTGTTGTTGTCGCATGCGCTGCGCTTGCCCAGTTGTGCGCTGCAGTTGCGAGGGCGACTGCAGCTCAGTAATGCAGTGGTCGTGGTGACGATGGTGGTGCTGCTGGGTCTGTTCGTGACCCATGGCGGCGAGCTCGTCCATCTCGTCGCCGTCGACCTCCTGGCGCACGATCTTCGCACGCAGCCGCTCCTGGATGAGCGCCTTGAGCGGAGTCGTCATCGCTGGCGAGCTGGAGTGGAGTGGACTTGACGAGTTGGTTGCTCGCGTGTTGGGTGCTTTGGAGGGAGCGCGCAGAAGAGGGAATGAGAGAGGTGCAAGTGAGAGAAAGGAGAGAGCGAGCAGCGCACTTGGGCATTGCTGCTGGGCTGGCGGAATGAGAGTGAATCCCATGATGGTAAAATTAGCCCCGCGTTGCGTTTCGTGCGCGTTTGAGAGCGTGGTGCACTATTTATAGCCGCTCCCCAGCAGCTATTTCGAGCCACGCTTCAGTGCGAGCGTGTATTAATAGCCCACACGAAAACGCGTAACGACAACCGCTGTGGGCCAGCGAGCGAGCGAGCGAATATGTCAAGAAGCTGTGGGTGTTGCAGGCTGGCGAGAAGAGGAGAAAGGAGGCGATCCCTTTTTCCAGGTCAACATCGAAGCACTCGGGTCGTTTCGAATTCTGCCACATCTCTTCGCTCGTGTCTTGACTGTTGACCTCACCGCCACAGTCGCGCGCGCTGGTCGAGATAGTAGCCCACCGCCGCCAGCGAATAAGCAAGCGCAGCGACCCTCTTTGCGCCAAGCTCTGCATGTTTACTCGGCACTTCCTCCAGAAATAGCGTCATGACGCGATTTCCAAAAGCCCGATGGGCTATTTCGCTCATGCTTCAGACGAGGTTGTGTCAATTGGCACTTGTGAGGAGCAGGATGCGAACAAGATCACAGCAGCAAGTCCCCGCACCAGAGCATCTTCACCTCCTCGAGCGGTATGCCTGGGATGCCACCGCGTGTGCACGGAGTGTTGCCTCGGACTCGCGTCTGCTGCTGCGCCTGCTGCTGATGGAGCTCTTCGTCCTTCGATGACACGCCTTTTCACCGAAAACGGATCTTTTGATTGAAATGCCACTAACCTTTTAGTGACGTGCCGAATGTCCAGTTGGCCAAATATGCGATCATGTCACTAAAGATCGGTTAGTGACTTGGTACCTCTCCACGTCACTTCCGCAGTTGAACAGCTCCATTGGCCCCCAAGAGAGCAAGAAGCAAGTCAGCATGGCGGACGCAACCACCGAGGCGGATGCGGCGTTCTACTCGTTCAGCTGCGTGATGCTCTCGCTGTACATCGTGCCGGCGGGGCTCTTCACGCTCTACCGCGTGGTGAAGACTCCCAAGCAGACCCGCTCGCTGGGGTTCGCAGCACACGTGGTCGTGCTCGCGGTGGCCATCGCACTCGCGTACCAGTGTCTGCAGCAGCTGCAGAGCGTGGACACTTCGGGCGTCTTCGACCCGTACGAGATCCTCAAGATCTCCGAATCTGCGAGCATGCGCGAGATCAAGAAGGCGTACCGCAAGCTGGGCCGCGAGCTGCACCCGGACAAGAACCTTGGCGCGCAGCGTGTGGCAGCCTCGCGCTTTGCGCGCGTGACCAAGGCGTACGAAGCGCTCACGGACAAGGAGGGCATCGAGAACTTCCGCAAGTATGGCCACCCGGACGGCCGCCAGTCGCTCTTCATGGACTTTGCATTCCTCTCGGCGTTCTCCGGCGGGAGCTCGGGTAGCTCATCGCTCTTCGTGCTGGGCTACTTTGGCGTCGTGTTTGGCGGTCTCGCGTGGCTCGTGTACACGATGCAGAAGAAGAGCGGCAGTCGCGACCGCACGCAAATCTCCCGCACGACGACGGCGCTGCTGGTCGACTCGCTGCAGGAGAAGATGAGCGTGCACGACATCGTGGAGCTGCTGCTCTCGACGGACGAGATGACCACGTACCCGGACACCGAGGAGGACAAGATCCAGGCCCAGCAGCGCGCGCCGGCGCATAACAAGCTGCTCAAGAAAATGGAGGGCGCCAAGGCGCTGCCTTCTGAGATCTTCAGTCGCATTAAGAAGCACCCGAACCACGTTGCCAGGTATGATTTGTTTGTGTATGTCGGCTGCTATAATCGTGGTGCTGATATGACTGACACCTTGTGCATACCAACAGGGAAAACATGATCGCGCTCTACCAGTTCCTGCGCCGCAACAAGCTCAGCGGCGTATCCAAGCCCACCTGGCGTACGTCGCCAATACGATCTAGAACTATCTGACATGGCTCACTCATTAACATGGATGGTGTGCTTTTCATATTTGCGCACAGTCGACCACCGCCTGCACAAAGTGCTCTTGGAGCTGCCATTCCTGGTCGAGGTGTGTTCATTGTACTGCATAGAACGTTGCATGTGTTTGAGAGTCATAGTGTTGTGCTTAATCGCCATCTTTGTTGCTCTCAGATCTTTGCGAACATCGCGGTGGAGCACTCGATCAAGCGCGGCTTCACGGGTCTGACGCTGCTGCGCGCGCTCTCGCTGCTGTCGAGCCTGGCGCAGGGCGCCTTCGTGGCTGACGACGAGGCGCTTCGCGACCAGAAGGCGCGTCTCGCAAACGACGCGTCGCTGCCGCAGCTGAGCTTTGAGGCCGCGACGCTCTCTGTGCTGGACGAGCCCAACATCCAGCCGGGCGACTGGATCACTGCGGAGCTCACGCTCGCGCGCAAGCACGTGGCGGCGGGCGAGTCGGCGCCGCTCGCGTCCACGTTCTACGACGAGATCGACGCCAAGAGCCCGTTCCGCAAGGAGCACGTGTGGTTCGTCGCGATGGAGAAGACCACGAGCCGCCTCTACGCTGCGTGGAAGGTATGCACAAATCGTGCTTGATTGCGCCAAGGTGGCTGTGTTGTGTGAGAGATTGACTAACTTGCATATGTGTGCTGATCTCTTGCAGTGCACGGACCTATCGCAGCAAGTGGCGCAGAAGGTCGGCTTCACGGGCCCAGGCGTTGCAGGTACGAGTCAAGTGCACTCGTTGATGGCCATTGCGTTATGCTGCTATAAGTGAGTGACTCACTTGTAACTGCTGTATTTACGTGTATGTATGCACGCTGATCTTGGTCATACAAAACAGGCAAGTACGAGGTGGAGGTGCGCGCCATCGCGGTCGCGTACTTGGACGCGCAGGCGAGCGTCAAGATCCCGGTCCTCGTGGAGCCGCGCAGCTAGCGAGGAGGAACCACTTGAAGCCATTTTCAGATCGGAATCATTTTCGCGGGGGGCGTTCGGGCCGGTCACAGCCACACACGTGGGCGGGCGGTTTCCGCTCACTTGGTGCACATCCAGTGCAGATCCGGCGCTTCTTGCCTCCCTCGTGGCTCTGGCAGGCGCGCTTTCCGTTATTCCGAGCAAGCCGTTCGAAAAAACCCAAAAACTCGGCGGCTTCGGGTTGTCATGTTTCGAATTGAAACCCTGCGAGCGTGTGTCTTTGATTGGTCAAAATGTATCGTCTTTCAGTGCTCTCCTTGGCCAAAGCGTGATTTATGGCCCGATATTGCTGTCAGGACCATCACTCTTCCAAAAGGAAACTTGTTTCCTTTTCCTGCGAAAGCCCAATTCAGATTTGGGCGGGCGGACAGGGAAGCCAGAGGGGCGGGTGTTTTGCGCGCGCGAAGGGTCGGGCTCCATGCGGCGCTTCGTGCCAGCGCGGCGCTTCAAGAGGCGCTCGCTTGCTCGCCGACGTCCTTTGCCAATGTGGATGACCAGGCAGGCAGGCAGACAGATAGACAGACAGACAGACAGGTGGTGCTCACAAAGCCCCATTCCTGGATTTGCCAGCATCAAGGGAGACAGCAGAAGCAACACACACACACACACACGCAATCAAGGACCGCTCTCTCTCGTCTCTCTCCTTCTAACCCAGGCTGACAAGGCGCGATGAAGGTGTTCACTGCAGTTCGCACTCTGCTGCTGCTCCAGGTGGCGCAGCTTGCTGCGGCTGTGCTCGCGCGCAGCCCGGGCGTGTCGTTTCTCGCGAACGACCAGGACCCGATCCCAGGCTCGCTGCTGCCGCCACTCGCGAAGACCCAGCACGTGTGCACGCCGCACGAGTTTACTGACATCCAGGACGGCAAGAACGCCACGATTCTCCTCGCGGTCTCCAGCTGCTTGTCGGACGAGGAGCTGCAGCTGATCAAGTCGTGGATCGGCAAACCCAGGTACAAGTCACTCACGTACGAGATCTCTGTCGCGCCCGGCGACTGCAGTACTTTGGGTGGCGATGGCGGGGGCGAGTCTGGTAACTACACCCCTGGCAAGACGCTCATGTCAAGAGAAGTGTCCGCGCGCGACATGGAGCGCGTCTCGACCGAGTTTGAAGGCATCGGACGCTTCCTGGGCGCCCTCAAGGCCGCGAAAGAGGGCGACAAGGACAAGGAAAAGATTACCGGTGTCTCTGGTAACATCGCGAGCGTGGAGCTATCCGCCCCAGTCGCAGTCATCGGTTTCTTCAATGACGCTGCAGCGTTCTCGGAGATCGACCAGTACGAGGTCATGTTCGAGATCAGCACGGTGTTCAACTTCCAACTGTGCAAGGGCGGTAAGAAGAAGTGCAAGAAGTTCCCGAACAGCGTCCAACTGAATGAGGCTGTCGACATTTTCCTCTACAACCCATTCACGATCACGCGCACAGTCGACTGTGCTGACAGCCTCGCAGGCGGCATCCCCGTGTCTTATGTGGACGCCAAGGGTGAGCGCGAGTGCTTTTGCGCGTGCGCAGCGGGTTTCGAGGAAGGAACTGACGACTACGGCAACCCGGCGTGCCAGCAGGTGACTGAAGATATCTGTCCGTGCGTGTGGAGCAATCACAAGTCGGGGTACGAGATCGAGATCACGGACGTGGACCAAGCGGCGGGCAAGGATCAGACGTGCCGCGTCACGAACCTCGCGAGCGCCTGGGGTGTGCCCGTGCCGTTCCCGCAGGACAACTACGTCGCGGACTCGCGCGTAAACGACCACGACGACGACTCGTTTGTTGCGCCGCCTTTGCCTCCACCGCCAGGTTCTGGCATGAGCTTGCTCAGTGCAAGCGAGAACGCTCTCGCGGATGGCCCGCACGTGACCCTCTCCACGGCGTTCGCCAGCGGTGAGTCTGTCTCGTCGAACGATTTCGCGTGGAAGGACTACCAAGAGCACCGCCAGGCCAAGATCGACTCGCTCGAGTACGCCTCCTATGGCAAGTACTCGCTTTCGCTCTACGCCAAGGACTACGTGGGCGACGCGACGTGCACGGGGTGCGTCACGATCGTAGACAAGCTCCGTCCGAAGAGCAAGGGCGTGTGTCCGCCCAAGAACATCACGGACGACTCGGGCCACGATTGCGCCGTGCCGGAGCTGACGACCGACAGCCTCACGGCCGCGCAGGACTTGCTGACGCAGTTCTATGACTTTGGCAAGAACGTGGACAACGACGATTGCAGCACGGACAGTCGCTGCGACGACCAGCTCTTCATCCAGCAGGACTTTTTTGATGAGAAGCCGTCGAGCGAGGACTTCGCGAGCGGCGAGAAGTTCTTCACGCTCGAGAGCACGATAGCGGCGTTTGTGGGCAAGGTGAAGGCCAAGACCAACCCGCTTCTGGAGGACGACAGCGCCACCAAGGTGAAGAACTGCGAGCACCCGGTGGACCCCGGCCAGTGCACGCGCTGCGCCACGGTGTCCACGACGCTCAAGGAAAAGTGGACCAACTACACGTGCGGCTCGGACAATGAGGTCGAGGTGTGCGAAGGTACGGACTCGTGCGGCTTCCAGCAGTGTCTCATGCTCAACGGCGACACGTTGGCGACCGTCACGGCGGACATCAAGGACGATGTGAAGGCCGAGTCGCAGGCGATCCTGGACCAGCTGACCATGGACGGCTTCGAGGCCGTGACCCAGATCCACCGCTCGGTCGAGTGCTCGAGCTTGCACGACCCGAACACGACGCTCGTGTGCTCCTTCGAGAGCGAGCTGTCGAAGCTCATCACGACCACCACGGAGGCTAACTTTGCGCTGGGTGAGGGTGTGAGTGCAGACGACTTTGTCTTCTGGCGCTACCGCGTGGGTAACGGCGCGTGGAAGCTCTGGAACGCGGCGGCCGGCGTGGAAACGTTCACGAACGCCAAGACGTCCATCGTCCTCGAGGCCTGGACGCAGTGCGGCTTCGTGCACAAGTTCAACTTCTGGCTGCACCTGCACCCGCACAGCGACGTAGCTGTGTGCCAGTTCTTCCCGGACATGTGGTACCAGACGTCCGTGTCGCGCCTGCCGATCTCGACGTCCGTATGCACGCACCCGAAGAGCGACTTTGCCGAGCTCACGTTTGACTACCACCCGAACATCGGGCTCTTGTACTCGCGCGAGAAGCTGCGCATGAACATCTCGCAGGTGCTGTGCTCGCTGGCCTTCGACCACCACACGCCCGCTGAGATCCTGAATGTGACCAAGGACAAGCCCGAGATCGTCACGCGCTTCGCGGTCGAGGCGCTCAACAACGCCAAGACGGCCGAGCTCTCTGCGTTCAAGGTCACGTGCGACTTCACGTACACGCAACACGGCGGTAAGAAGATTGTGAAGACGTGCGAGAAGCCGTTCGAGGTCAAGGACTGCACGCCGCCGGTGATCGACGACCCGAAGCCGCCCGTGGGCGAGTGCGAGTTCGACAACTGTGCCGGCAAGGAGCTCCCCGGTCCGTACGAGGCGTGCGCGGGCATCGTCGTGCGCGCGGCGCCGGCGTCCGTGGGTGCGGACAACACGATCATCGCGGCCCAGACGTGGGTCACGAGCGGCGAGAAGCCGTGCTGCTCGTCGTGCAAGGACGAGGAGCTCACGTGCACGGCGATCCTGGATCTACCCGACGCGGAGGACAACATCAAGCGCTGCGAGCCGCCGGCTACCGAGACCACGAGCTACGGCAACCCGTACGACAGCTACGGCAGCAACCCGTACCAGAGCGACCCGTACCAGAGCACCAGCAGCAGCACGCTCATGTCGGTTGGCCATGCGCTCATCACGGCTGGGCAAGAACACATCGGTGTGACGGCGCTGCTCGGTGCCAGTGCGCTGGTTGCTCTCGTGGCGCTCGTGGCCGTCAAGCGTCGCCGCAGTGCAGCCAGCAAGGCTGACGTGAACCTGGACGACGTGTACTACCCGCTGCTGCACTAGGCGAGTTGTGCTATGGTGAGGACGGATGTTTGGAGCTCGAGACCACTGCTGGCAGCCAGATTCTAATGGGCTTCGTGATTCGTAGTTACGGGAAGACGAGGAGGTACGGCCACCAGCAGAGCAGAGCAGTGGAGTGACAGATCTACTACAAATGGGGGACGGACGTTGAAGAACAGGAGCCGTATGGCTTCTGACAGAGAACTCGTGCTGGAGCTGAGCAAGAAAGAAACCCAAGTATGCCTGCGTTTTTTATGAAAGGATGAATGAACACTGTACATTGTGTGAAACGTTAGCGGCCTCCTGTCCATCTCCTCGAGCTATGATGCGTTTGTGAACTCGCGCAAGCGCCTTCCGTCAACTATGTTGATCCAGCTCGAAACCTCGCAAGTGCGTCGGTTGTTGACTGAAATGCTGCAGTGAAAGCATGTGGACTCGGAAGCTCTCGGTATCCAACCACGACGCACAACCTATCAGTGAAGATATGAGGCGGCCCTGTGATCCAAGTAGCGTGGATGCACAAGTGGTTGGCCTTCCATCTGACAAACAAGGAACACGCACGACTCAAGATAAAGAGGTAGGAACGCACCGCGCACTTTGATTCAACGTCCGGAGTACGAAAGGCTCGAGTGGTTGGTTGCCATTGACTGGGCCAACTCGTGATACCTTGTTGCAGGTGTCCTCCTAGTACTCCAGGAGTGGGTGGTACGCGTCGTCCTCCATGTCCACACGCAGAGCATTGGCAGCCGCCGCTGCTGATCGACGGCGCTTCACGACCACGACCAGCGCAACAAGAGCCGCAAGCGCCACCACCAGCGAACTCACACCCGCAAGCGACAGGCTACTATTCGCACCACCACCACTTCTATCACCAGTAGCATCATCATCAGCGGCTCGCCCGCCACCGGCGTTCAGCAACGAGGACGTAGCCGCTGAGAACATCGCGTACGCGTAGCTCCCGTAGCTCGAGCCGCCGGGCTTTGGCAGCACGAGCACCACTGAGAACGAGAACGTGCCGTCCGCGATGGCGCCACAGGGCGTCCAGGCCTCGAAGAAGACCGTGGTGCTCGCCTGCGTGAAGACTTCGTCCGCGTCCTCGCTGGTTCCGCGCCAGAGCTTCCACTCGCCGCTGCTCTTGACACGGTAACGCCAGAAGACGACCTTGTTAGTGGCGTCCGAGCCCAGAATCGACTTGGCGCTCGCGCTCGCGGTCGTCTCAATCAGCTTGAAGAGCTTGCCCCTGAACTGACAGGCGGTACTCGTGCCGATCGCAGTGCAGCCATTTGCGAGCTGCTGGCGGATCTCGGCGGTCGAGGTCGCCCCCAGCGCCTTGGAGCTCTTCACAACGTCACTCCTGACTTTGGCACCTGCTGTAGCAAGTGAGTCCCCATTCACGACAAGACACTGCTCGTAGGTGCACTGCTGCGACGGATCGCCCTCGCACTTCTGCACGTCGTACTCGTAGTTGCACGTGTAGTCGGTCCAGAACTCCTGGAGTGCCGTTGAGAGCTCGACGCAACGCTTGCAGATACCAGGGGGGACGGGCGTGATCTCCTGAGTCGCGCACGTCTGGTCGCTGGCCTTTGCGAGCGGGTTCTTCTGCTGCAGCATGGCCTTGAGCAGCTCTGTGGGAAGCGCGTCGTCCTTGAAGACCTTCCTGGCCTGCGTCTCCTTCACAGCCACGTAGCTGCTCTCGAAGAAGTCCTTGCGCTGATAGACCTGGCTGTCACAGCGCGTGCTGCCGTCACTGCCACTGCAGGCGTCATTCTCTGCGTCGTCTCCGAACTGGAAGAACTGCTGGACAGCTTTGTGCGCTTTCTGGACATTTGAAGTGGACAGTTCCACACAAGTGTCTACCTGGTCTTTCTCGGTGAAACCAGATGGACACTTTGATGTCGCATGCGGACGATACTTGTCCACAATCGCGAGACAGCCGGTGCATGTTGCATTCCCAGCGTAGTCGGTCGCGTCCAGCGTGAGCGCGTACTTGCCGTAGCCCGTGAACGAAAGCTCATCGATCACGTCGCGGCGGTGGCTCTGGTAATAGCCCCACGTGTACGCCGTCTCACTGTCTTTACCATTGTCGTTACTGAGCGTGACGATGGGTGCCGGTACGCGCAGGTGGTGCGAGACGTCGCCAACGGCGAAGAGGTTGAGCAGCTCCACGACGCTCGGCGGCGGCTGTTGCCGGTCGAAGAGCCCGACGTCTCCGAGCGACGAGAGGCTGAGCATGCGCGCGCCGTCGTACGCCTGAGAGGACAGCTTCGTGCACGAGACCTTGATATGTGGGCCGTTGTTGCCATTAACGTTCTTGTTGTCACTGTCGTCGTCGTCCTTGCTGTTCACTCGCTTGTCGGCGACGTAGTTGTCGCTCGGGAAGGGTACGGGTACGCCCCAGTCGCTCGCAACTTTGCTAAAGCTGCACCTGCCGTTGTTGCTGGCCTTCAGTGGCGCTGCGACCTCGTGCTTGAAGCCGAACGGGTGCGTGTTCCAGACGCACGAGGCTTCGGCGTCGCACTTGGCCTCGACGCAGAACTTCTTGCCGTTCGCGCCGTCCTGGAGCTCCGAGCCCGCGGGACACGTGCAAAAGCACTGCCTCTCATTCAACGGCGGTGCGTCCACGTAACTAACTGGGATACCTCTGTCCAGCACCCCATCGCACGAGTACGAGTGCGTGGCTGTGAAGGGACTGTAGAGGAACAGATCGACGCTCTCCCTGAGGAAGACGCAGTTCTCGAACTTGCCCTCGCAGCTGTTCTCGCCCTTCTCGCAGATCTGGAAGTTGAACGCCTTGCGCACTTTGAACCGGCGCTCGAACTGCTGCACCTCGTCGTAGGACCTGGCGTTGTTCACGAAGCCGATGACGGCGATCGGCCTCTCGGACTCCTCGCCTTGTTCAGACACTGTCGGTAGTGAGCTCAGCACCCGTCCATACTGCGCAAAGGCAGCGATGCGCTCGAGGTCGCCCGGGAGCACGTTCTCCGACAGGAAGAGGCTCGAAGTAGTTGATGACGATTCGAGGACCGTAGCGGAGTCCTCGAGCCCGTGCTTGTTGCGCTCGCTGCGCTCCTGGCAGGCGCCGGCCACGACGGTCGTCGCGAACTCGATGGGCGCCTCCACGCCGTCCTGCAGGAACGTGTACTCCTGGTCCTTCATGTCGGCCACCCAGCTCTCGATCATGTTGAGCGACGACGCGTTGAGACACTTGGAGATCGCGAGCAACACGCTCACGCTGTGGTTGCTCTCGCGCTTCGTCTCGGCCACGGCGCACGGGAGGCGGTCGCTTGGGTCCCCGAAGTAGCCGTTCACGGTCATGAGGAGGCTCGCAGGGAGCGGCTCTGAGGTCGAAGCGAAGAACGGCAGATCGCTGCTATCACCACTAGCGCTGCGGTCGGCATAGGAGCGCGCCAGCGCGCTATTGAGCTCCACAGTCTCAGCATTTGCGTCATGTGCGAGCAGCAGCAGCAGCAGCAAGGTGCCCAGTTTGCACGCTAGCCCACCAAGCATTGGCATCTTCCTATGCTCTCTTGTCGTCGTATCTCGTCGATTTGGCACACGAAGAGCTCTTCGCAAATTGAACAGCAGGAGCGAATGGCGTTGGATCTCGAGTGCCGGATGGGTGCGCGCCTCTTGGCACCAGCAACCGACTCGTCGCCGTTGCATTTTGCTGGCGACCCAGGAATCCAATCCATCCACGAAACGAAGCCTCTTCCGAAGCGTCGCAGTGCAACATGTGGCGAGCAGGCATTGCACGGAGAGCTCGTGGACGGCAGCCGAGCCCCGGGGGTCGCCCTCCTCCGCGACGACAAGCATCTCCGCGTCGGCTGGTGTCCAGTGCGCCACCACTCGCATCCTGCAGGCTGCTGTTGCTCCCGTCAACTGAGCCCCGCCCGAGAAGTAACGACGGCATTCCCAATCCACTGCATCAAGACACTGACAGACGGCCAACGCATTGCTGAGCCCAAGCCCAGTGATGCAGCTGCTCAAGGTGCCGCTACTAATGCGACGCAACCTGCTCGTGCTGGTCCTCGCTGTCATCCAAATCCTGCTGCGATTGCCTCTGCTCCATGCGGACTTTGTCGAGTTCAACCGCGACCTCGCGTGCTCGTACGCGGACAGCGCGCTCTTCCCCATCGACTCGACAGACACACTGGGCGACGTCAACTGGCTGCAGAGCTACCGTCCTGCCACCGACACCAGTCCGGCGACAAACGGCGGCTTCCCCATTACCAAGTGCGCCGAAGTGACCAGCGAGGACTGCGGCGGCAACTCGGGAGTCGTCGTGGTCGCGATCTCCAAGTGTCTCTCAGACACCACGATCGCCAAGATCAAGGACTGGGTCGTGGCCATCCGAGGTGGACGCTCGAAGCTCACTTTTCGCAAGAGCAATGTGAACACGGAGCTCAAGTTCGTCTTCGTGCTGCACGTGTCCAGCTGCGCGAGCCTTCTCGAGAACTTCAACGTGCTCGGCGCCTACACGCGGCTGTCCGCGTTCCTCCCCTATGGCTCCGTGCAGGACGCATTCCCACTGCTCACGAAGCCCGCGGCCGTGCTCTCGTTCTTCAAGAGCGACGACGCGTACACAAAGCTCCAGGACTACGAGAGGACTTGGAAAGTGCCGTTCGCGTACAACTTCCAGCTGTACGACGCCACGAAGCCCCCAGCGGCCAAGGCGAACGCGATCTTCCTCTCCAAGATCGACGACCTCAGTGCGTCTGTGCACTCACCGTTCGCTACGGGGCTAGCCACGCGCTTCTCGTGTACAGCGGGGCTACCAAATGGCGGCCAGCCGTTCACGTTCTACGACGCCAAGGGGGTTACGCAGTGCATCTGCACGTGTCCCAAGGGCTACGAGATCTACCAGGTGTCCGCGGGCAAGCTGAGCTGCCGGCAGCTCACCAACCCGGCGCCAATCGACACGAGCTACGACGAGTGCGTCTGGGACGCGTACGGTCCGCTTAGGTTCGAAGTGACGGACGAGCTCAGTGTGTGCACCCTGCCGCAGCTGCTGGCGTCGAATGGGATGCCCGTGCCGCGACTCATGACCGGCAGCGTCGACGATGGGAAGACCACGACAGACCCGTCCAGGCAGCTCACGCTCTCGACTTCGCCACTAAGCGCATCAGTCTACGACGGCGACGAAGTGGCGAACGCGCTCTTCAAGATCCTGGGGCTCACGGGCAAGTTCGACCGCGACGCTGTTCTTAGAAAGCGACCACTTCGGCTACCCACGGGAGCCTCATGCCAGCCGAAGAGCTCTTCGACAGTGTCCACCTCAGTTAGCAGCAGCAGCAGGAAGAGCTGCGCGTGGACGAGCTACCAGAAGGACCCGCAGAGCTCCTTCGCGCAGCTCACGCTCACAAACTACGGGAAATACAAACTCACGGCGACTGCGTCCGACACCTGCCGCACCGAGTCCTGCAGCGGCTGTCTCGCGGTTGTGGACAAGAATCGTCCACGCGCGACAACCAAGTGTCCAATTGCAATCTGCGACACGACAATAACCGCAGCGTCCACTTTACCTGGACTCAGTGACGTCAACGCCGTGCTCAACATCGCGAACCTGGCCAAGGCGAACGCGTCCGTGCAGCAGGTCTTCGCGTTCCAAGAGAAAGCTGCGAACGACGCGTGCAGCAACAGCGCTTCGAACCGCTGCGACGACCAGCTGTACGAGATCCGACCATTCTTTGCGGACAAGTTCACGGCCGGCAAGACCTTCGCCGAGGGTCGCGAGTGCTTCTCACCATCACGCGTCTGGTCCGAGTTTCTGAGCTCTTCGGCCACAGCACTGGACCTCTTCGCAACGGACGCCACTCTTCAGGCCGAAGTGCCCGTGAGTCCAGGGAAATGCACGCGCTGCTGCCACTTGGACGTGAAGCTCAAGGAGAAGTGGACCGACTTCCTCTGCGACTCGAACTACGACACGGAGCGCTGCGACGGGCTCGAGAGCGAGGTCTGCAGCTACTCGCAGTGTCTGACGTTCGCGGGCGATTCGGCGATGACTGCTGACGCGCAGATCCGCACGGGCGT
>JAASFQ010000676.1:0-16524 GCA_023333845.1 Globisporangium polare | reverse complement strand
TGAATCTAATTGGTTACGTCGTCGCCAGGTTCTCGAGGCACTTGGCGACCGAGTTGCGGTAGACGTTGGTCGGGTGCGTCGCCAAGTTCGTCTTGGACGACACGTGCAGGTGGCGCTCCACGAAGCTCGGGTCCACGATCAAGTTGCCCTCGAGGTCGATCGCCACCTCGGTGCCCACGTGCTGGTACAAGCCCCACTGCAATAGGCAGCGATAACAACAGATTCCAGTAGTTAGTTAACATGAGCAGTGACCATTATGTCCAATAGATTGCACACCAAACAAACTCACGAAGCGTGGGACGCCTGGCACGATATCACCGTCCATCACGACGCGGTAGCTTGACGGCACGCACTTGTCGTAGTGGCGGCAGAAGCTCGGGTTGCCCACGCGCGGGCCACCAAAGTTGTACATGTTGACCCGCATGCTGAAGTTCACGGCCAGGTCATAGGCCGCGAGCACGGCCAGCGCGCCACCCATGCTGTGGCCCGTGACGTACACGGTCACGCCCGGGTTCTCGTCCAGGATCAGCCGCGTCACCTCCTTCAGCTCGTCTCGCACCGACACGTACGCCTTCCAGAAGCCTGTTGTTACAAGCACAAGCAAGAGCACTAAGTGAGCCCACAATACCAGCCATAATGAACAAACACACATAAGGGTACGCACCGCTGTGCACGCGCGGCAGCGCCATGTTGAGCAGCGGGATCTTGGAGAGAAAGTCCTTGGTCGCCTCCATGCACGTGCGCTTGCGCCAGCGACCGCGCGACTTGACCCACAGCACCTTCTGGTGGAAGCGCAGGTTGCTCTTCCAATTCTCGCGGCTCGTCGTGCCTCGGAACGCGATCACGAGCCGCTTCTGGTCGTGGTTGAGCGCCACGACCACGTGCGTGTCGGTCAGACTGCTGCGTAAGTGCGTGATGAGCTCAAAGCCGTAGGGCTCCAGGGCGAGCTCGCCGTAGCCCGAGGTCGACGGGCGGCCCGGTGGGTCAAAGTACGCCTGCCACGCGATCTCGAGCAGCCAGGTGGCCGTCTCGACGCAGAACAAATGCGAGTCCGGAGTCAGGAAGCCGTACTTGTCCACGCGCGGTCGCTCTTCCACGTGGAACGCGGTCGTCGCCAGAAGCCCGCTGCCTTCCCCCGTCGCCGGTGGCAAGTGCACGAACATGACCAGGTAGACGTACACGGACAGGAAGATGAGCTCGCCCAGCGACGGGCGACCGGAATGGTACTTCACGAACGTGTGCACTGCGCTCTGGATGAACGGGCCGTAGCCCATGAGGTACCAGGTCTGACACAGGTAGAAGACCTGCACCCCCGAGAGCACGAGCACGTAGATCAGGATGAGCAGCGTCTCGAGGAACAAAAACCGGAAAGAGAGCTGCTGGAAGCGCGACGACATGTACGGCAGCTGGCGCAAGTACACACCCGTGCGCCAGCCGATGCGCGCGATCCAGAGCACCCAACCGAGCAGCATCGCGATGCGAACGAAGCCCAGCAGCGCGAAGAGCTCGTCGTCTTTCTCTCGCTTGAGCATAGCTGACGACAGGTGGTGGCCATTACCACCACCACTGCCATTGGAGTCAAAGAGCGCGGGCATGCGGATGACCGTCATCCCAGTGTCGACCGACAGCAGCACAAGACCGAACAGGAGCTTGGGTACAAGTCGGTTCTTGAGCGGGTTCCCGTGCTGGTCCAGCAGGTTGAGCCAGAAGACGTAAAAGAACGCCTCAGCGAAGGACTCACACACCTCGGCCACGAAGCGCGTGCGCAAACTCACGGACTTGGAGAGCTCCGAGACCGCGTAGATCGGGTTCTGCCAGAGCATGAGCACGACGCCGAGCGCCAGCACCCACTTCTGCACGGGCATGAGGTCCTCCTGCCACGACGGGCCCTGCGCGTTCATCACAGCGATCAGCCAGCACGGAAGCGCGAAGAGAGACGTCAGCAGGAAGGCGGCGCGCACGATTAGCTCGCTCACGTGGATCGCGGGCTTGCTGTGGATGGTGTAGATGCGTGTGATGTTAGTCTCATCGTAAAAGCAAAATCAATTAGCACTGGCAGTCAGGATTGTGGGCACTTACGTGTAGGAGAAGTCATACGAGACCTTCTCACCAAACGCGTTCGGATACACGCCCTTGAACA
Organism: Globisporangium polare; assembly: GCA_023333845.1. Taxonomy (NCBI): domain Eukaryota; phylum Oomycota; class Peronosporomycetes; order Pythiales; family Pythiaceae; genus Globisporangium; species Globisporangium polare. The sequence continues at coordinate 14,384 of JAASFQ010000676.1, read as the reverse complement.
CCACGAGCACCAAGTACGAGCCAAAGCCGTTGCCGTCCTGGACACGACATAGAGAACAGCAATGGACGGCCAATCAGCTCACTGTCAAGCAGAGTCAGCCATTCATTGTCAGCTGTAGAATGCAACGTACGCTTCCTTCAAAGTCCTGCGAGATATCGAGCAGTGTCACTTTGTTGCACGCGGTCGAGGGACACTCGACCCACACGCTCTGGTTCTTCTCAGCCGCGATCTCTTTCTTCGTGTAGGGTGTTGAGTCAAAGTCGATCCCGTAGAGCGTCACGTCGTAGGACAGCGCGAAGCTCTGGTCCATGATCGCCAGCGACGTTGTGTCATTGTCGCCATTGTCGGTATCGTCCGCGCTTGGTCGCCATTGTTGCCAGAGCGCGTCCATCTTCTGCAGCTCGTTCTCCTCGCGATCGTCGCCCTCAAAGGTCAGCGTGGACGTCGAGTTGATCACTTCGCTGATTTCGAGTGATACCTGAATCGAGCCCGCGTACTGCGACACGTTGTTCACGAGGCCTGACCAGCGCGCGATGCCCCGCTTCTTGTCCACGAAGATACATGGCTCGTGCGGCTGATTGCGATCTTCGCAGCGCCCGCCGGGGAGCTTCACGACGGTTCCCAGGAATCCTTGGCTCTGCAGATACGGCATCGCGAATGCGAGACAGAACGACAGGTACGTGATCCACAGCACGGTAGTTGCAGCGCGTGACGACAGCGTCTCGAGGCGGATGCGCGGCTCGGCCATGTGGTAATGCCTCTTGTCATGACGCCAGCTGCCAAAGCCCATTTTGCCATTGCCGGACGACGATCCTAGTAGCAGCGCAGACGACGGAGACGTGGGCGCCTGCCTCTCCAGCATGCGCGTGCGCATCTCGTAGGTGTCGCGGAAGAGCTCGGACGACGCGTAGCCTTTCGACTGGAAGAGCAGCGGGCGATACACTTTGTTCTCCGGGTCTTCTTCTCCAACTGCTGCGTCCGTTGCATCTGCTGCTGTTGGCTGTCTACCATTGCTAGGAACGGATCGACCGACACCGCCACGTGCGCCACGCAGTGCACTACGAGCACTGCGCGCTGCATCGCCGTCGTCGTCCTCGCTGCTGCTGGCGTCGCTGCCCGCGCGCGCGCCGCGCCATGTCGTTGGCAGCATTTTTGGCTTTGAAAGCGAGAAGAAGATGCGAGTTACCGTCGCGCAACATTTCAGCGTTCAGAACAGTGGATTGAAAGCTGCAAATCACCGTCGCGCAACATTCTCATCGAGACAAAGGGCGGAAGAAGGAACACTGCCGACTATACTGAACGCAAGTGAAACAGTCGATCGCGCTTTCCGCGAAAGCCGCGGCATACAAAACACAAGTGAAACCGCGTCGTCAAGCGCGGAAAGCAGCAGTCGCACGCCCCAGCTGCAAGACACGCGCTCCTCGCGACGACGGCAACCAGGAAGCCACCACCACCGCGCGCGTGCAGCATCATCCGCTCTGCTCAACTCACTATCTATTACAGCAGCCGCCGCCGCGATGATGCACCCGGAGAGCAGCATGTCGGAGGAGAAGCCCCTGGTACGATCGCTAGCGTTGCTCTTCGTATTCGCCGCTGTCCTTTACAAACACGTGATGTGGCGTGTGTATTTATATATATATATAAAAACATGAACGTGTATGCAGCTGTCGGGCGACGTGGGCATCACGATCGGAGGTGATGACGACGGCGGCGACCACCGCCAGGAGCAGCAGCAGCAGAGCGACCGCATCGTCGTCAAGGTCAAGACGCTGAGCGAGAAGCCGATCCGCGTCGAGATCCTCCCGAGCGCCACGGTCGGCGAGCTCAAGGAGCACGTGAAGAAGCAGGCGAACGCCGAGGGCAAGTTCCTGCGCCTCATCCATCAGGTGCGTTTATGGCATTTCGTGTTTGTTGCTGTTGTAGGAAGCGACAAATGAGTTGGAGCGATAGGGACTGACCGCTTGGCGCGAGCTGTGCTTTCATTCGACACATACGCAGGGAAAGATGCTGTCCGATGACAAGGCGACGCTGGAGAGCTGCAAGGTCAAGTCCGAGGACTTTATTCACTGCGCGATCAGTGCTGCTCCTCCCAAAGCCGTCGTTAGCCAGGTACGTGAGTGCTGTGTTGTTTGGATATCGAATCCTGATACGTATGGAAGCTCACATGCTGGCTGCTATTGTTTGGATCCATGCGCAGATGGCGGCGGAGAGTCAAGAGACCGAGCGAGAGGACACGAACCGCCGCGGCTTCGACAGACTGCGCGACCGCCTCAGCCGCGAAGAAGTGCAGGCGCTGCGGCTCTACTTTTACCCGCAGCTTTCCTTATACATCAGCCAAGCCGAGCGCGTCGCGGGCGAGTCCAGTGAGGATCGGATATACCGCCTGGAAGAAGAGTGGATGGACGCACAAGGCCCCCAGTCGGAATTTTGTACGTCGCCGTGCTTGCGTTGTCTTGCCGTGATTGTGATGTTAGCAATATACAAGGCTGACAAGTATGCTCTGGTGTCTGATAATCTTGTGCAGCGCTGAACGTCGTCCCGACGGCACGGATCGCGATCGACCATCAAATCGACATGACGGGCATGAACAACTCGATCCTGGCTGCCGACAACGAAGGCACGGGGACCGAGTTCCTCTGGGGCTTCCTCATGGGCCTGCTCCTGGGCGTATTTATGCTGCTGATGGTGCGTGTGCTTACGATGGTTTTCAGTTTGTGGGTGTCGGTTCTGACTAATTCGCTGACACTGGATCGGTTGGTTGTGCTTTTGTTTCCGTGCTGTAGCTGCTGGACCGGTCCGTTCCTCGCAAGCAGAAAGTGGGTTTGTTGCTCGGCGTGAGCATGAACTTCTTCCTCAGTGTCGTGCCGAAGGCCGTCTCCGACTAGCTGCTGCTGCTTTCCTCCTGCTTGATCGATCTCCTCCTCTTTGCGTGTTCGTATCGATATTGTATTCTCCATTTGAACGCCTCGGTTCCTAATATTTTTCATTTTCTAAGCGAAACAACAAAATCAACAAAACAACACAAATCGTGCATTCCGATCGAGACGCCTCCGAAACGAGCTTTTGCCCTCACAAACGACAGGGCAGCTTTTACCAACTTCGCCGACCAACAGACGAGGGAGATCGCACAACTGACCAGGGTTGTCAATATGAAGCTGCATGGTGCTTTAAGCAAGACAACCTGGTTTTCCACGACGACCAACAGCTTCGGCAAGCAAGTTGCAGTGTGAACAGCAGCACCGGATCACTAGCTTGCGATTGGTCGAAAAGCATTTCCTGTGATGCTTTTATCCAATTGTCGGTCACAACTGAGCGCGCGTGTTCCCGCGTGTTGCACGAGTGGCGTCGCGTTCATTTGAATTCCAGCAGCTCAAAGACTTCATCATCGCCCGACCTCCAAGATGCAGGCAGCACCCAGCGACGCTGAGCCCACGCACCCGTCGGCGAACGACCTGCTCGACGCAGAGGAGTTCGAGGCGTCCACGCCAGGCTCGCGCAAGCGCCGCAAGTCGACGGGCCCGTCCAGCGACAAGAAGGCGGGAGCGATGAAGGACCTGACGCTCGAGCAGAAGGCGATCGTGCGCATGAACGTGAGCCGCGAGACCGCCGAGGGCTTCGTCAAGTGCTGCTACTGCGAGAAGGAGATCTCGTCGAGGAACGTCGACCGCTGGGGCTCGCACCTGCGCGGCTGCGTCAAGACCCCGGAGGAGGTCAAGGCGCAGATCGTGCCAATCCGCGTTGTGGGCGGCCCGAATGCAGGCACCTCGGCGCCAACTGCCGGCAATGGCGCGCACGGCAGCGCTTCGGCTGCTGCTGCTGCTAGCGGCAGTGCCGCTGCGATGTTCGCGGCGGGACACAGTCTGATCAATGCGCAGCAAGGCAGCGCCAACCCGTCGACGAGCCCGTTCTTGGCGCACATGGCGACGGGCAACCTGCAGACCGCGCTCTCGAGTTCGTACAACGAGGTGTTCAAGGTGCACGTGTCGAAGGACTACATGAAGTTCAACGCCGCCCACTTCATTGCCTACAAGGTACCGTGCCGCCGCTTGCTCTGAATCACTGTGTGGATGTTTTGCTTGTGAGCATATCTTCTAGCCAACATTTGACCATTGCGACTTTGCTTTGTGAACGCAGGGCTTCCGGGAAAAGCTGCACGGACACAACTACCGCCTCGCTGTGACGATCACTGGCGGCGTGGGACCGGACGGATACGTGGTCGACTTCGGAGAGATCAAGAAGATCTCGCGCGTGATCTGCAAGGACCTGAATGAGTCCTTCCTCGTGCCGATGAACAGTGACGCGCTCAAGGTACGACTCCGAACGGCGCGGTGGTGGCTCTCATACCGTGATGCTGATGCGTGGTGATGTTGTTACCCTTGCTGCTGTTCAGATCACGTTTGATGGCACGAACGTGCACATTCTGACGGAGGACCAGGCCAAGTTCAGGTGAGTGACTCTCGCTCGTTCATTATTTACTTTGACTTGATGCCTCTCTCTGACTGCACATGTTTATGCCGCTTGTTACTCTAGCTTCCCAAAGGCCGACTGCTCACTGCTGCCGATCGTGCACTCGTCTGCGGAAGAGCTCGCCATCTACATTGTACGTTACGTCGCACTTGCCTTTCATTTGCGTTACGCGATGTGCTTCTGATGAGCTTCCATTCGTCACCTGTGTCTGCTTCTGATGACAAACAGAGCAACCAGATCGTGGACGCGTTCACTCTCACCGCTCTCTTGGTACGTTCTGAGAAAGCTTTTGGCTGGTTGCCGTGAGAAAATCGCTCACAAACCGACGTTGTTTGTTCAACTCTTAGGCGCGCGGCGTCCGCAAGCTCGAAGTGAGCATCTCGGAGGCGACCCAGCAATTCGCCTCCTACGAGCGCGCGATCCTCGGTTAAGTGCAGTTCCTTCCAACCCAACCGCTGCACCATTCGCAACGCGTTCACATGAACGTGAGCATACTTCTGTGCGCACTGAGTATCCACAATGTACGCTTTTCTCCTGCAACCTTCAATGCGTTCGCAATGGCGTCTTGCTTGGCTCCAGGCAGACTCAACCGTAATAACACGACCTCGATGCCCCTTTGCTTTGCATGTGCTGTCCGCCTGCGTTGCCGAACGGACAGATCGCATTTCCATCATCCATCCCGCGACCCTTCCTCCACGCGGCTTGGCAGGTTTCAGCGAGCGAAACTGGCTGAACCCCCCTCTCGCTTCAAGCTTCCATGCTTTGTGTGAATAACGAGCTGCTCACCTCGCGTACCCCTTTCAAATATGCTCGTATCGTATGTGAAGGGGTTTTACCAATGGACCAGCGCCCGTATTCCAGCAAGCTTCGTATAGCCTCCATAAGCACATAGGGTTAATAAATTGGCACAGAAAATGATTTCCAGTCCGGCTGATTGGCCGAAATCCCCCTCGCTGCGGCTTCCAACCAACCGTCTCTCTTCAGAAAAAGAGCTTTGAACCATCACTCCTGTCGGTTCGTTTCCCCTCTCCAAAGCGATCGGTCGAGATCCCCCCTTTGCCTTCCTGTCATTCTCAAAGCGGCACCTGGAACCACCAAAAGGACGCGCACGCCCACCACACAAGAAGCAGAAGCAGCAACAGCTCGCCTCTCTTCATCCCAAGCATCAGCACAAGAAGCTACAACAACAGCATCACCATGTACTCTGGCAGCAGCAACAGCTACTCGGGCGGCGGCGGCAGCTCCAGCTGGAACGACCGCCACGCGGACTCCTCGTCACGTCGCGACTACGGCTCGTCCTCCTCGTCCCGCGGCGGCGGCGGTGGTTACTCGAGCGGTGGCTACGGCGGCGGCGGCGGCTACTCGAGCGGTGGCTACGGCGGTGGCGGTGGTGGCGGCTACGGTGGCGGTGGCGGCGGCGGCCGTGGTGGATTCGGCGGCGGCGGCGGCAGCGGCGACCTCGGCTCGAACCTCGACTCCAACATCAAGTGGGACCTCTCGACGCTCCCAGTGTTTGAGAAGAACTTCTACTACGAGCACCCGGACGTGACCAAGCGCTCGCCACAGGAGTACGAGGACTGGAAGCGCAAGCACGACATCAACGTCCTCGGCAAGGGAGTGCCAACGTGCGTCTACACGTTCGAAGAGGCGTCTTTTCCAGGTATGTCTTCGGTACAATTTGTTGTGCTTGCTCGTGCGTGTGAACAGTGACTGACGACTGTGCTTGCCTTGTTTGTGTTGATGCGCATTCCAGAGTACGTGCTTGACGAAGTGATGCGTCTCGGCTTCAAGAGTCCGACGGCAATTCAGTGCCAGGGCTGGCCGATGGCCCTCTCTGGTCGTGACATGGTCGGCATTTCCGCGACCGGCTCCGGCAAGACGCTGGCGTTCCTGCTTCCAGCGATCGTGCACATCAACGCTCAGGTTTGTGTTTGAAGCAAGTGCGCCTCCCGCGCGCTTTGCCTTCTTTTTTATATTTCTTGTGTTTTTGTCATTTTCGATCTCGAAAATCACGAAAGCACCTGCTCGTCGCGCGGAACTTGGAGTCCGAACCACGAGAGAAGCTCCGAGCACAGCCCGGCACTCCCGTGCCGACTCCAGCTGCTGCGGTGTTGTGGTGTTGTGGTGTGTGGGAAACGAGTGCAACGGTGACTGGCGCGTGACGCAGCCTGGGTATCATTGCTCGCAGTGGTGTCCAGACCGTGACCTCGTCGATTGCCCGCCGGTTGCACAGCCAGTTGGTGTCCGTCGTGTGGAGATGATTCTTCCGTCTTTTGTCGAGTCGCACCGAACAAGCGCGTGTGGCAATGCGCGCGTTGTGGTTTGCGCCTGTGATTGAGAAACACTCGGCTCGCTCTGGCTTTCGCTACCCGCAAGGGAACGTGTGAAAATGAACGAGTCGGCGTGGATGGAAACGAAAGAATCTCCTCAGCGTTTGTCGGACAGCTCCCAGCTCTCACACGAGCTTCGTCGTCCAGACGGGATCGATTTATCCAATGAATTTGATCGTCGACGGATCGAAACGAAGCCCGCAACTCGACATCTCGGCTCTCCGTGGTTGCTGTTCTTCTCTTCAGTGCGTGTCGGTGTCGACCATCGCGCGGGAGTACTGACCTTTTTGCTTGTGTGTCTTCGGTGTGTCTCTATAGCCGTACCTGCAGCCTGGTGACGGCCCGATCGTCCTGATCATCGCCCCAACGCGTGAGCTTGCCGTGCAGATCCAGCAAGAAGCCAACAAGTTTGGTGCAAGTTCGAAGATCAAGAACACGTGCATCTACGGCGGTGTGCCAAAGGGCGGTCAGATCGCTGACCTTCGTCGCGGTGTGGAGATTTGTATCTGGTACGTTTTCGTTTGAGGTATTGGATTGATTGTGTGGAGGCGTAGGAGCGAAACTAACGATTTTGCTCGTTCTTGGTTTGTGATGTGCAGTACTCCTGGCCGTATGATCGACATGCTCAGCATGGGCAAGACGAACCTGCGCCGTGTGACCTACCTGGTGCTCGACGAGGCCGACCGCATGCTCGACATGGGTTTCGAGCCACAGCTTCGCAAGATCGTGAGCCAGATTCGTCCGGACCGTCAGACGCTCATGTGGTCCGCTACGTGGCCGAAGGAGATTGTGTCTCTGGCGCACGACTTCCTGACCGACTTCATCCAGGTGACTGTCGGCTCGCTCGACTTGACAGCGAACAAGAGCATCAAGCAGGTTGTTGAAGTGATGGATGACCACCAGAAGTACACTGCGCTCATGGAGCACATGAAGGACATCTACGAGGGCGGCCGCATTATTATCTTCTGCGAAACCAAGCGTGGCGCCGACGAGCTCAGCCGCAACCTGCGCAACAGCAGATACGTGTGCAAGGCGATTCACGGCAACAAGTCCCAGGAGGAGCGTGACTGGGTGCTGAAGGAGTTCAAGGAAGGCAAGACCCAGGTGCTGGTGGCGACTGATGTCGCCTCGCGTGGTCTCGATATCAAGGACATTCGCTACGTGATCAACTTCGACATGCCGAAGAACATCGAAGACTACATTCACCGTATCGGCCGTACCGCTCGTGCCGGCACCAAGGGTAACGCGCTCTCGTTCTTCACGAACGACAACGGTCGTCTCGCCGGTCCGCTGGTGAAGATCCTCGAAGAGGCCGAGCAGGAGGTCCCGCGTGAGCTGCGCAACCTTGTCGGTCGTGGTGGTGGCGGCGGCGGTGGCCGTGGAGGTCGCGGCGGTCGTGGCGGTGGCGGCTACCAGCGCTGGTAATTATGCCTTTGGCTTTTCAGTATGTGTCTTCGCCGCCGTGCGCAGTGAGCGAGCGAGTCAGCCTAGCGAAGCGCCGAAATCGAGAGAAGTCTGAGCTCCAGAGCTCCTCCAAGTTCCAGACAATAATTTGCATCAGCGTGGATCGTAGCAGCGGAAGTGCGCGGGTGAGAGTTCTGTGAGTTCCAAGTTCGCCGCTTCCGAAAGAAAAAACAATCCAATGCCACTCATTCTCCTTAGAAAACAGCGTCTCATTAATAAAAATGGTTCTTGATCGCATCGAAAATGGCTCGACCGAGTTGGACTCCAGTTAGGGTGTGTGTTTGTATTAACGTTTACAGGCCCATGTGCGTGCGTGCGTCTCACGCAGAGCAATGGATGTTTGGAGTGCTTGATAGATCTACAAATACAATAAGAACGTTGGCTCACTACAGCGAAGTCATCGACGTCGGCACTTCGGGCACCAGCTTGTCGAAGCGCTCGTAGTCGACGATCACGCAGTCGCGCTCCACGCAGGCGAAGTCGTCGAAGCGCATGTCGACCGTGAAGTCGTCCCAGAAGTACATCTTGCGCGCGTACACGTTCTCCGAGAAGGTCGTGTCGAGCCCCGTGAGCAGCGCGATGACGGCGACGCGCGACTTGGAGAGGTCGTCCACCGACTGGAACTTGTAGAACGGCGAACTGCGGTCGATGATGTGGATGAGCGTCGCGGGCAGCTTGATCGAGGGCCACTCGGCCGTCACGAGCGGCACGTCGTACATCTGGCGCAGTCCCGTCATGCGGTTCGTCAGGATCACGCCGATCCGAAAGAAGTTCTCGTGCACGTCGCCGCTGTGGCGCGTGTTGGCGGCGCGGAACACGAGGCACCGGTGGCCGTAGATGCGGCAGATCGCGATCTTGGCCGAGAAGTGGATGTGCGCGCGCGGCCGCGCGAACTTGGACCAGGCGATGCCCGTGATGATCGTCGTCGCGATGATGCCCAGACACGACTCGACGAGCACCCAGAAGTTCATGTACAGCGACGATGGACTCGGCGCGATGGACCCATAGCCGATCGTCGAGAACGTCTGCACGCTCATGAAGACCGCGAGCTCGAACTTGGTGACCGTCACCTCCGGGTACCAGTCAATGTCGGCTTCTTTGAACCAGTAGAGCAGCCCAAAGACGAGGTTGATGCCCAGGAACATCAGCACGAACATGAAGATGATGCGCGGCCATTTCACGTACAGCGCACTGTGGTAGAGCCGCATGAAGTCGTAGGTTTTCGGGATGTTGAGCGGCGAGATGCGGAGAAAGCGCGGCGTGTCCTCCACGTCGATCGACAGCACCGAATGAGCGCCTTTCGATGGCCGCCGCTCCATTTCGTTGTAGTCGCCTCCTCCGCCATTATCGCTGTCGCAGTCATCGTAACCGTCTTCTAAGTCAGAGATCGTGCTCGTCTCGTCTTCGTCCTGCACAACAGCCTCGCCTGCGAGCTGGCCCTGGATCTGTCGCTTCTGTGGGATCGGAAGGATAAACTCGCCAGTATTGGCCCCCTCTCGATCACGTTCCAGAGCCGCAGGGCCGGACTGCAGCCGCTGGTATCGTCCTGGGCGACTCGCATCTGCCGCAGTAGAACCGCTCGTGTTGGTTGTGCGTAGGCGCTGTGTGCCCACGGGATGCTGTAGCAGCGGCTCAAAGAGCGGCTCCATACCCATCGAACACTTGCTTGGGACATGCTTCATCACGCGCTCAGCGATGCCGGAGCCCTCGGACGTCGACCGCTGGCGCCGAAATACTTCAGGATCTTCAGCTCCAAGCTCATCGATTGGCTCGGGTGTGGCTGTCAGCTCGTCAATCGGCCCTAACGAGTCCCTCAGCTTGGCCCTCGAGCTGGAGCTGCCAGTGCTAGAGCTGCTGCTGGTGTAGAAGTGATGGCGCGCATAGGCCGCTGCCGGGTGCACGTACGTCGCGTCGTCAATCGGCGCCAGCTCAATGGAACTCAGCTTGGCAAAGTTCATGATCACCTCCATGTTGCGCTCGTCAAAGTCGAGCAGCTCGGCGAAGCGGTAGCCCCACTTGATGTCGCTCGCCGTGTACATGAAGCGCTCAGCTACCGTGTCCTGCAGCGTCGAGTCGACGCCCGACATGGCGACCTCGAGGATCATGTCGGACTCGAGGATCTCCTGCTCGCTCATGCCATAAAACGGGCTATCGGCGCCGATCACGTGCACGACGGCGATGCCCATGCGGAACGTGATGAAGTTGTTCTGCAGGATCTTGAGGTTGTACGATCGTAGCGACTTGTTGTTGCCCCCAGTGCTCGTACTGCTATTATTGCTGCTGCTGTTGTTGCTGGTGATAGTCTGCGAACCATCGGAAGTGCCTGAGACTGGCGGCCGCCGGCCTGAAGACGAGGGGACGTGTGGCCCAGAGCGACTGTTGTGCTCCACGCGCAGCAGGTTGAGCTTGAAGTTGGTCTCCATGATCACGTCGTGAGTAACGTCGCGCGACTGCGTGGCGTTTGCGACGCGCACGACGAGCGCCAGGTGCTCATTTCCGTAGGGCTGCACGACGCACACCTTGCTGAACGCGATCTTGGCGATGGGCTTGGCGAACTTGGCGAACACGAGACCCGTGATCGCCGACGTGATGAGCATGGACGCGAAGGACTCGAGCGCGATCACAATGTTGCTGCACGTCTGCTTGGGGAAGACGATGCCGAAGCCGATGGTCGTGAATGTCTGGTAACTCAAATCGAAGGCTTTGAGGAACACCTCGGGCTCGCGGCAGCCGTAGCACACGACCAGCGCGAAGAAGAAGATGTTGATCACGAACACGCCCAGCAACACCGTGAAGAGGACGGGCCAGCGCAGGTTGAGCAGCACGTACAGGAAGTCCTTGTACTGCCTGCGCGGGTTCGCGATCGTGTCGACGCGCGGGAAGAGTGAGTTGGACGGTAGGCGCACGAACTGCTGCCAGAACGAGAGCTCCTCGACGCGCGAGCCCGCGTGGAAGATCGCGCTCTCGTCCGCCGGGTCGTTGTGCACGCTCACGCCGTGCCAGATGTGCACCCAGTCGCGCAGCGCCGCGGGCACCTTCTGCTCGGGCGCCGTCGCCCCCGAGCGCAGCTTGATGCGCTTCTTGCTCGCCGGCATCTCGTGCTGTCTGTCAGCTCTCTCGAGACGCCCGCCCTGAATCAATTCGCAAAGTAAGAAATCATAAGGATGTGCGCGTGCAACCCAACCCACCTTCCCATTATGATGCGAGGAGCAGGAGGAGCATTACCGCACGCCCGGGATTCCAGTTTCCCGATCGGCCGCTCGCTTCCCTTCCGATGGATGGAGCGCAGGGGGGACGGGTGTATGGCGGTCACTTGACTTGGCGACAGCTTCGCGAGCAAATGTGCGCGTTCTCAGGAGGCGATCAATCGATCAGCCAATCGCTCGACCGAGTGCTCTTTCTCATTTGAAGCAGCAGCATCACCAGCAAAGACAAAGCAGAACGAAAAACCGTCCTTTACCGATCGCTCATTTTTACGGAAAAAAGAATCGAGACTTTTGGCAGCGGAGACATTTCCAGCCAATAAAATGAGAGCTTTGGGGGAGTAACCCACAGTAACTGAGTTACCTCTCTCTGGTCAAATGGAGTCAACACTCAGACGACTGATTGATCCTTTCATTTGAGGAAAGTGAAGAAATGGCGGAAGGACACTTCCGTGTTTTTGTTTGTCTTCACTTTCTCCGCACTGGATTCCCACTTCAAGCCGCACAAATGATAACTTCTTCCCTTTCGGATCATTTCATTTATCGAAAGGTTGTGCTTTGTGGCAATGACAACAAATCGGTCGGGCACGATGAGCGAGAACATGGACATGGACGACGTCAGCTCCGATCAAGGGACGCAGATCATGGCCAGCGAGATCGAGGACGACGCATCCAGCAGCGGGTGCGTATGCACTGTATACGAGGTAAGTGCTGGCGATCACTGTACCGTGGCTCTGGTGCAGATTCCGGCGCGGTTTCGTTGCCACACGCAAGCAATGGTAAGCGCCCAGGTCCACTGCGCCACGGGTTGCATGGCAACCTCAGTTAAAGCTCTAAGATTTTGTCCGGCTATCACTCGAGTACACGGGCTCCCAGGCTATCGTCAATCCAGGGACAGCCGCCGCCAAATCGGCCGAGCGTCTTGCTGTTGCGACCGAGCACAAAGGACACAAGTACGTCAACAAGCAGCTTGCGGTGGTCCAGCGCGAGGCAGGGAAAACCGTTGCTCAGCGCAGATGGCGCTTCGAATCAAGAGGCCGCTGCTGTCCTGGCTGACGACAAGATGACGGCTGCCATCACGACTGCCATCGCGCAGGATATGAGTCACTTTGAGCAACATATCGACGGCGACATCAAGGAAGCTTCCGACGACGTTCTGTCACTGTCACTAAAGGTGGGTGAGTCTACAGCGGGTAAGACGGCTGAGCGCTTCGCTGGTGAAACTGAGCTCCATCTCCAGCAAACGATTGTTGCGACCACAGCCAACAAACAAGCCCACCACGTTGGTAGCCCCTCTGTCCGCCAGTCAATCCCTCCACGCTGCTCCATCTCCGGCTTGCATTCCTACCGAGCCGCGTGACACGAACTACATCGATGCGTTGAAGAAACAAGTCACCGTTTTGATACAGGAAATGGTTGCGAAGCGCAAGAGTGAAGCAATACATTCGGTGATATCCAGTGTGGTCAGACGAACAAGCAGAAGTCTCGGGAGTGATAGATTGAGAGAACGCACAATGGAACGGGCTACCTTCCCGTCGACGCTCAACTAAAGCTGGATCAAATCCAGATAGCCGTAATCCAGAAGTAGAGCTCGATATACAGCATTTACAATTACCTGGTGAGCGCGCCTGCAATCTTACACTACCACGCATCGGCGAGTATTTAGAACGCGGAAGGTGAAGGCGGTCGATAGCAACGCTCGACAATTGGGGTAAAACCCTTGGTAGACCCCTACTCAACCTCGCTGGTGAGCACATGCTCTGTATTCGTGATGGAAACGGTGCCATAGCAGCCCGGCAAATCATCGAACCCACAGTTCGACGGCGGAGGCGTCCATCTCAACGTAGGCATCGGGCTTCGGCTGCGAGGTGAAGTTTTCCAAGCGAGTGCTGCTGAGTATTGGCGAGCGCAGGATTTGCAACGCCATACCAAGTCTTCGTCCATGCCATCTGTCACAGACGCGTTTGGAAGCGATGGAGACACGACTCTACTTGGCGAAGCCGCAGGAGATATTGGTATGCTGGTCGAATGCACGTGTCGTCATGACCCACGTTCCAAGGCAGCTAGCAACAGTGACCGATACCAGGTAAATAGCTGTCGCTATCAGGGCATTCACTTTCTCAGTACAGATTATTAGATCGTGAGTGGATGGAGTCTTGCCAAAAGGCCAAGTTGACATCGCCCCCAAGAGTTCCAGTCTTTTCCGCTAGATGCTTTCTCTGCTCTTTAACTATTTCGAACGCGAGGGCATCACAGTGTTGGCAATCGGCCCTCTCCAGGGTTTCTCGGTCAGAGCGATCGTCGGTTGACAGAAACGAAAGGTCGTCGGTGGTGCAGCCCGTCGCGATTGAGTCGCCGTCGGACTTGCCCACCACGCCAAAGGGGCTTCCGCGAACTTCTTGCCAGGGAGGAGGAAGTCAAGGTCAACAATCGATCGTCGTTGCTCTTGTAGAGTGTTCTTTCGCAGCATGTTGCATCGCTTGCGCGCAGACCCGAGAATGGATGCAGCTAGTGATCAACGGGCAAAGTCTCGCGCTAGCCTCCAACCGCACCGTCGCGAGCACTTTGGAGGAGGAGGTCGAGACACACGTGCCTCTTGCACTCCGCCGTTTATATGTTCGTGTCCCGATGTGTGAATCTACACGTTTGACGGCTGTTTCGAAGCATGGTGATTGAAGACCCCACCAAACGTTTTCTTTTGCACGATTGACAAGAGTCACTTGAATCCAGCAATACAAATAATGAGAATCGAGCGATTTGAATAGACGGCTCTTTCATTTTATTTCGAGAGTGGATTCTAATCTTGGAAAAAGTCGTACCGCTCCCTCTATATAAGATCGCGAAAAGGTAACCAGTGCCAGACCGTGTTCCACCTCCAGCATCCAACCAGTGCCAGCGCGATTGGCGCTAGTATTACGGT
>JAASFQ010000675.1:0-16529 GCA_023333845.1 Globisporangium polare | reverse complement strand
TGCTCCAGAACTGGTGACAGAACCCGGGGCTCAGTTGACCAAAGTCGAAGCAGATATTCTTCGTCGCGCTGGTTGTGTCCGAGCTCAACAGGAGCTCGGGAGAGTAGTAGATAATCTGGCTGGTCCGCCAGAGTGGATTCGCGAAGACTTGGTGCACAATGAAGTGATGGAGGCGGTCGAGGTACCTGTTACTGGACCGTAACGCGACGTAAACCGGCTGCGAGACGTGATGAGACCCCAAGAAGTCCTGCATCTTGGCTGATTTCTTTACCGAGGCTGTCGCGTTCACAAGAGAGTCCAGCATCTCGAACACTATCTCTTGGCCCACCGTCAAGTTGGCGCACGAGCTTTGGTAGGTGATACACTCCGGGAATGTTGCAAGCTCGAAAAACCTAGCGAATGCACGCAGCCCCACCGATGTCGTGTCCTGCTTGTAGCCCCATACAGACGTATGGGCATCTCGTGCGTCGACTCTCGACGTGTTGAGCATCGCATAGTGCCACGGACCGAAGAACTGGAATAAATCAGGCTCGAGCGTCGGGTACTTGGCCAGGTGCTGATTGACGCCAAAGCCCGAGCGTGGGACGTCTGAGACTACCAGTGCCAGCGAAAACAGGCTGGCGAAGCATTGAGCCCACGTAAGCTTCAACCGCGACTCGAACGCCTTCGCTCGCGCTTGTCGCTTCCACCTTTGTGCTTTGCGTACGATACTCAGTGACTCGTTCATGAAGCTCTCTCCGGAAATGTGATCGACGATTGGGCTGACAGCGGCGATCAAGGGATGCTTGGACCTAGGAAAAGTCGAGCCGGTGTCGTCGTTCATGTGCCGTAATTGCCGAACGCTGGTCTCAGTAGCCTGTCGGTACTGTGGCTTGACGGTCGCGCGTACGGCGCTGGCAGTCCACACTCGATAAGCTCGATGCGCATCAGCAGCCCTGAAAGTAAACGTCCGTGACTCGTTAACGATCTAAATAAAGGCAAATAGCGCAGCTTCCCATTCATAGCTGCTGCACACCTCCGTGCGAAAAAGTCAAGGGTGTAACGGCATGTCGCCGGTCTTGAATCATCCGCTCGCTTGCTCTTCTCGTCATGTTCCAGCCAGCGCTTACAGAAGTATAGGAGCAGCAAGCACAGCGAATTAACCAAGTGAGCCGCACGCATGCCCAGAAGTTGGCGCACTGCTTCCAACGTCCCGTAGCTACCCGGCGGTGCATTCATCCACACGATCAATGGATAAACATCCTCACCATGACCAGTACAGAGCTTGCACTGCGCTCTCGCTCGTGGGTCTCACGTTAATTCCGGTCCAGCGCGTCGCCCGAAGGAAGCGTCGCGCGTCTCAGTGATGCCCGTGTCCGCATTTTGTGCTTGCTGCACTTGACCCTTCAACATTCACTCTGATCGTCCGTATACATATTTCGCACTCTATAGATCGATAAATCATTTTTGAAGGGTCGTCAAAACGGGCTCGACCCATATTGTTGAGACAGAGAACCCGGACGAGCGAGTTAGATTCGTACATACAGCTAGACAGACGATTCGCAACGCACTGTTTCCGGGCTCTCTGTCACGAGCTGCGAAAGATAGAATTGTGACGGAGAATCCGGAAACGACTTTCTCCTCGATCCTACAAAGAGCAGCAGTACATTCGAATAGACCGATCCGAGTTTGCGTCCAAGGGACTCGAAGCAGCAGCGAGGATTTCGATTGGCTCGAGTGCTCTAGTATGTTTGAGAGGATTACGATAAGCGGGGCCAGCCGCCTCCACCAATTCAGACTGGCGCTGGTGGTGAGCGCTTGGACGACAGACAGCGTGGTTGCGCCGCGGCCGCCAGCTCTCTCATTTCGACTCCAAAGCTTGATCAACCATGTCGCCAGTGCGTGCCCCTTGCTTTCCGCCCATGTGTCTGCTGCCACTGGCCCACGCCTCCGTTGTGCTGCACGTTCTGCGCATGTGCGCGCTGACAGCGTGGCTCCCGTGTGGCTTGCGGCTCATCATGACTCCGCGACGCAAATGCTAACGATGAGCGCTTTGGTGTGTTTTCACGTGCAGATCCGTCAATTCCAAGTTGTTGGCCGCAAGGCCCCTACCGAGAAGGAGCCAAACCCTCCTGCGTACCGCATGAAGCTCTTCGCCCCGAACGAGGTGCTTGCCAAGTCGCGCTTCTGGTACTTCCTCCACCAGATGAAGAAGATGAAGAAGACCACGGGCGAGATCCTCGACATCAACGAGGTCAGTTGACAGCACGCTCAGCCAGCCAAGCCAGAGCGGTCTCCATCCGGTCGTTCGTCCGTCCGTCAGTCGCTGCGCCGTTGGGCCTTCAAAAAGCCCACGCGCAAGCGCACACATATTGACTCGTAGCGGTTTCGACAAAGCGCTTGTGTTGCCACGAGATTAGAGGTCGCCATGCCGGGGGGCACAGCCATGACCTCTTTTCCAGCTCACAATCCGCTTTCGCTGCGAGTTATCGCGGTGGAATCCGTTGTTTAGCTTTTGGACAACGCCTTCGGGCTCGACCCCCCAGTCGCCATTCGCGCCACAACGTCAGTGGGGTCTGCGTGGTTCCCCCCACCAGTCCCTCTGCAGCACCGCGAGTGTGATTTTGACGCGCGTCGATCGATCGCATGGTCGATCTCGCTCAGCTCAGCTCGGTATTCGATGTGATTGTTCCCCTTGTGAGCCTGATTGACTGACTCGCTCTCCCTCTTTTCCATTCCGTGACGTACAGCTTGTGGAGAAGAACAAGCGCATCGTGAAGAACTACGGCATCTGGATCCGCTACAACTCGCGCTCGGGCACCCACAACATGTACAAGGAGTACCGTGACGTGACCCTGTGCAGCGCCGTTGAGCAGCTCTACTCGGAGCTTGCCGGTCGCCACCGCGCGCGCCCCCGCTCGATCCAGATCATGCGTACCGCGATCGTGGCCGCCAAGGACACGAAGAAGGTCAGCGTGCAGCAGTTCCACGACTCGAGCATCAAGTTCCCGCTCGCCCGCCGCATCCCGCGCCCGTCGATCAAGAACCACCGCACGGTGTTCAAGGCCAACCGCCCGACCACCTTCCGTGGTTAAGCAGCCTAGCTTCATTGCTAGGTGGCAGCTGTCGCATGGCGTTGGTGGGATCGCTGCTGCTGCTCGCTGGCTCGTCCTCTGCTGTTTCTCGTTGGAGCTGGTTGAGGTAGAGTGTGGGACATTGGCAGTGAGTGCTTTATCATGCATGTGTAGCAAGCTGTCGGCTTGATTCTGATGGAGTTTTTAACAACAACAATGGAATCGCCCGCAAGCGTCGGAAACCTTTGGAGTTTTACACTCGGTGAGCTGTTCTGGTCTTTGTTTGTATTTGCTTATCGTGCATGTCCTTCGATGAAACGAGCTTGTCTATGCTCCTTGAGATGGCTGCAACAGTACCTGAAGCTTGTCTTCAAGACTCGTCATGTGCTCGTGCTGCTGCGTCAAGTACTGGAGAATCACTTGGCGCGGGCGATCTTTGTTCTGGTCTTCAGCGTCACCATCACTCTGTAGTCCGCGTTTAAGCGCCTGGAGTCTGCTTGCAACAACAGCCAGCCCAGCTTGGACCTGGGCGTTTGTGACCTTCATGTCAACCGCTGGGTTTCGCTCGAAGGCCTCGAGCGCCTGGAGCGGACGTTGTGTGATGAATGCGACCTTGGCGAAGCGCGTGACGCTCTTTTCGCTCGCCACGTCGATGCAGAGCTCGGGGGACCAGGTCTTGAGCTCGAGAGCCTCAATCAGCTCCATCAGCACTCGCCTTCGGGGCTGCGGCAGATTGTCCATCGATTCACGGTCTTGTGTCACGAGTGAAAAGTGCGCGCAGTCGTGCTTGTTGCGGCCATGTTCGAGCACGAAGCCGTGGAAGAGCAGGTAGATGTGGTTGGGCTGTGCGTAGTTCTCGACCACTTGCTCGCCCGCCGCGAAATCCCAGGAAGCCTTTGTGACAGCGACTGGCCCATGATTCTGTGAGGTGCTGGTGTCCAGGTCCGTGCGATGTGCGGCGTGATCTGCCCCCAAGTCCAGGCAGTTGACCATGTCCAGCAGCGGCACCAAGTGGCGCTGACCAGACCACCAGATAGACCTCGAGTCCAGGATCGCAGTCGCGTACTTGAACCGCGTCTCAGTGATCCAGGCCAGCGAGTTATCGGTCTGGATGGCCCTGACAAGCGCGAGGTACGACTGTCTGACTCGCCTGCGATATCCCACGGCGTGCGAGTAGAGATCTGACGCCCTGAGCAGCTCCATGTGCACCTCGTCGTCGTCGAACAGCAGCGATGACTGTTGAACGGCCTCGATGGACGGGAGCACGTCCAGGTATGGTCGCCAGAGCGAGTTCAACCGGTTCGGACCGAATTTCTCGTCCAGCAGGTGCAGCACAAGCAGCAACGTGTCGTCGACCACCGTCCGATGACCACGAGTTCCTACTGATAGCCGTTGTACGAGACGCCGCAGAGACTTGGACTTGGTCGCCGACTGCAGGTTCATCACCATTTCTCCCACAGGCACACTCAAGTAGACCTCGCCACGTTGGAGAGTCTTGGTCGCGAACGTCCCAAAGCCCACTGCGTCGCTCACGAACTTGAGCCCTAGGTGGTTGATTGGTAGGTTTTGGGCTGCGATCCACTTTTCGAATCGCTCAATCCGAGTCGTTGGATCAACAACATCGAGAGTTTCATCAGCAGCATTGGAATCTCCGCTGCTCCCGCCCACCGCTGATTCCAAGTGCTCGTCGCTCGTGGCAGCCTCAGCCTGCAACTTCGCGAGGGCTCCGTGAAGAATCTGCTTGCGACTCGCTCGGAATGTGACAGCGGAGCGCTCATGTTGGCTCATAGCCCCACTCTGCAGCAGCTCCAGGTCGTCGTTGAGGCTTGTCGCGTAGCTCTTTAGCTGTGTCTCGATCGCTCGAGTCATGAATCTCGCAAACGCGTCACCGCCGTTTCCATCCTCATTGTTGTTCACAAGCAGAGCCCCAGCAGTCGACAGGAAGCAGTATTCGTAGTTGTTCTTCTCTCCACACGTTGTCCTCATCGCCTGGGTGTCCATGTGCAGCAGCGTGTGGTAGAACGTCGTCAGCTCACGGCTTTCCTGGCTTAATCTGAACAAGACAACAGAGCACAAGTTCAGTCAAGCAATTCACAGAGTTTGGCTCACCCAGTGATGTGAATCCTGCCTGTACTCAGACTCACCTGCCATCGCGCATGACACAGCTGAGTGGTCCGTTCTCGACTCGGTAGTGGCTTAGCACGTGCCTCTTGAGCTCCAGGACATCCTCAGCCATGCCGTTATCCTCGTCCACTCTTGGCAGCCGCAGTGACGCACAATCAAACTGGTTGTCGGGCATCAGGAAGCCGTGGTGCAGAAAGTAGACGTAGTTGTTGTTGTCGCCATAGTCCTCAAACACCTGCCCGCCTTTCGCCATGACACTTCGGTCGGCGCGGATGAGCACGCCATTGTCCTTAAGCGCGTGGTATTGGAGAAACCGCTGGCCGTTGTCGAAGACGCGCGTGGACTCGTGCGGTTTCCCGTTAAACACGTCGCCGAATGGCACCAGGTACCGCTGACCTTTGATCGTGAACGCGCGCGAGCTGACGAGGAACCGCGTGTGCGAGTATAGTGGCAGATCAACTTTCGCGCTGTTAGAGCTGCCAGCGGGGTTAGACCATAGCGAGTTAAAGAGTCGCTGGAACTTTTTAAACGCGCGTTGAGTGAGTTTTCTCTCGAGGCGCGCTGCGGCGATCATGCGCTCATCCTGGAGCGCGTCAACCTCACGCTCGCTCGTGTAGAATAGTGGGGATGCTGAGGCTGACTGGCCGGGACTGTACTGTGGTAGGAGTTTGAGGTACGGTCTCCACTGCGAGTGCTCTTGGTTGCGCATCTCGAGCAGCAGGAACGCCGTGAGTAGCCCGTCTTCTTGGACCGCTAGTTGCTTGAATTTGGATTGAAGTGACGCGGGGATCGCCTGTGCGATCGTTTCGCGGCACCTGTGAACCAAGATGCCGTCACACAGTTAATACAAGGCATCTCATCGACAACACCAATTGGCTACAATAAAGTGGATGGACGCGGACGCACATGACAATATTCATGGGCACAAACAGGAGCTGCTCGTGCTCACTAATGGCGTCAGTCGCAATGATCCCTGTTCACACATAACAACCGTCAGTACAGCGAAGAAGCATTGAGTTAGAAGACAACTTGATAGCCTTCATACCTTTACCCATCTTTGGAAAGTCGGCGATGCCAATGTGCTCGTGACGCACGCCCCCCGAGGCCTCGAACCACGCGAGGAAGGCATCGATCGCCTGCGCACTCTCTGGACGTTGCTGCTGCACGGTCGTCAACACGCTCGCTGTGCCGATAGAGACGTCAGTAGCAGTCGCTCGCTCAGCGAGCTTTGCATCCAGAGGATCGGACGCGAGCACCGCAAGTATGAGCGCCGCGACTGTCACGGCGATGCTCACGACGAGCCCGACGCCCGCGACCAGGTGCTTCTTGCGCTGCTGGGTATGCTGGTGGAGCTTCTCGCTGGCAACGACGTCGCCATCGTGAGTGTGCACGAGAGCTGTTCGCATCTTGGGCCGCAGCGTCATTCCAGGGTGCGCTTGCGCGTTGGATGATGAATGCGGAACTGAGCTGCGTTTTTGGCGCTTTGGATGGGATCCCAAACGACGCGGGATCTTGATCTTTTCCATCCATCTCGGTTTTCCATCTCCTAACCGACGTGAGTTGATTGGCAAGTGACCGGTATTTGTTCATTGTCTATTCCATGAACAAATAACTGGTACGTCAGGGAGCCTTTTTTGGCGTGCTTTTTTCTGCGAGCGAGCGGGTTGGCAACCAGCAAAGCAAAGGCAAAGGGGCGGAAAGTGCGAGAGCCGAAGCCCGCAGATCGCATCGTCGGGTGAGAAAGCGCAGCAGCAGACGCCATGGCGGAAGACTTTGCGCGCTCGCGCCAGTACGCGTACCAGCAGAACTCCAACTTGGTGCTGCAGGCCGACAGCGAGTCGCGCCGCCGCCATGATGAGCCGACGGGGGAGGTCGAGTCGCTCGCCGGCAAGATCAGCTACCGCATGGGCGACCGCGCGCAGAAGGCGACGCCAGCGACGCGGCAGCAGAAGCGCGGCGCCGCCGCTGGCGAAGAGGACTCGGCGCAGCTCAAGAAGAAGATCAAGCAGCTGTCGCGCGGCGGAGACGTGGCCGGCGGTGGCGCGCTCGACTCAGAAGGAGGAGGCGGCAACAGCAAGAGTCTGCTGTTCATGACGGGCGGCATCGCGTCGGCGCGATCCAACATCTTGAGCGAGAGCTCGGCGTTCGAGTCGTCGTCGTACAAGCCCAAGAGCGCACAGAGCCAAGACGCGTACGAGCAGATTCTGAGTGTCGTGGCGCAGAACCTCGGCGCGCAGCCGGGCGAGATCCTCGCGGGCACGGCGGAGGAAGTGCTCTCGATCCTGAAGAACGACACGTACCGCGACGACGTCAAGTTCAAGGAAGTCAAGAAGCTGCTTAAGTTCGTGGAGAGCGATCAGTTCAGCAAGCTCGTCGTGTTTGGCAAACGCATCACGGACTTTTACACGGAGGACGGCGCCGCCGACAGGGCGGACGACAACGCAGGCGCTCGCGGCGGCGATGAGGACGAAATGGACAAAGAAATGGGCGTCGCTGTCGTGTTTGACGAGGAAGATGAAGAGGAAGAGTCCGATTTGGATGAGGTGCGCGACGATGACGACGAAGACGAAGACCAGGAAGAGACCACAGCGGTGGATCGCGGAGGCATGCGAATGAAAGACAGCTACGACGACGAAGACGAGGGCGAACAGAAGTATCGTCTCAATGTACACGCGATCGACGCCTTTTGGCTGCAGCGTGAACTTTCCAAGTTCTACAAGGACGCGGAGATCAGCGCGAAGCTTGCGGAAGACGTGTTGGTCATCCTGAAAGAAGCTGGCAGCGACCTGAGTGCGTGTGAGAACCGCCTTGTGCTGCTCTTGGACTACGACAAGTTCGATTTCATCAAGCTGCTGCTGGAGAACCGCGCCAAGGTGCTGTATTGCACGCGACTGAAGCAGGCGCAGGACGAGAAGGAGCGCGTGCAGATTGAAGAAGAGATGGTCTCGGACGAGAGTCTTAACGGCGAAGGCCGCGAGATTCTCAAGCAACTCGCGACGACCGCGTCGGCGGATTCCTGGATGCAGGACCGTATCGGTGCGATGGAGTCGACCTCTCGTGCTGAAGCGAACAAGTTGCGCAAACTGCAGCAGAAGGCTTCAGATGGCAATGCAAACATCGAAGAAGACGATGACGTCGCGATGGAAGACACCCAGGAAGCCGTCGCTGCGAAGAAGCCCCAGCACTACATTGACGTCGAGTCGCTTGCTTTCCAGGAAGGCGGTCACTTGATGAGCAACAAGGAGTGCCGTCTTCCCGAGGGCACGTGGCGTGCACAGAAGAAGGGCTACGAAGAGGTTCATGTCCCAGCCGTGCGCACGAAGATGGCAGCGGAAGAAGAGAAGGCGCGCATCAAGATCTCGTCACTACCGAAGTGGGCGCATGGCGCGTTCAAGAACATGGAATCGCTCAACCGTGTGCAGTCGAAGATGTTTCCTGCGGCGTTCGAGACGAGTGAGAACTTGCTGCTCTGTGCGCCAACTGGTGCTGGTAAGACAAACGTCGCCATGCTCACGATTCTCCACGAAGTCATGAAGGCCCGCGACCCAGAGACTGGACAGATCGACTTGAACTCCTTCAAGATCGTCTACGTCGCTCCGATGAAAGCTCTTGTGCAAGAAGTGGTGCTCAACCTGTCGGCGCGTCTGACGAGTACCTACGGGGTTGAAGTGCGCGAGCTGTCTGGTGACCAGAACCTGTCGCGCGAGCAGCTTTTCAACACACAGATCATCGTCACGACACCAGAGAAGTGGGATATTGTCACGAGAAAGTCCGGCGACGACCGCACATACACGCAGCTGGTGCGCCTCATCATCATCGATGAGATCCACTTGCTGCACGACTCGCGTGGTCCAGTCCTGGAAGCTTTGGTGGCACGAACAATCCGAAACGTTGAGGCGACGCAGCAGATGGTGCGTCTCGTCGGTCTGTCGGCGACGCTGCCGAACTACGAGGACGTGGCTGCGTTCCTGCGCGTGGACCCAGCGAAGGGTCTGTTCTACTTCGACTCGAGCTACCGTCCGGTGCCACTGCAGCAGCAGTACATCGGCATCATGGAGAAGAAGGCGATCAAGCGCTTCGCATTGATGAACGAGATTTGTTACGAAAAAGTGGTCGAGCAAGCCGAGCTGGACAACCAAGTGCTGATCTTCGTCCACTCTCGCAAGGAGACTGTGTCGACTGCCCAAGCGCTGCGCGACCTGTTCGTCGAGAACGACACGCTGTCGAAGCTTGTACGTCCGAACTCTGCCTCGAGCGAAGTTCTGCTCGAAGAAGCGGAGAAGATCGAGCGAAACGACGAGCTGAAGGAGATGCTGCCGTACGGATTCGGCGTCCACCACGCCGGCATGAAGCGCAAGGACCGCACGCTAGTCGAAAACGCTTTCGCGGACGGACACTTGAAGGTTCTGGTGAGCACGTCGACGCTCGCGTGGGGTGTGAACTTGCCCGCGCACACTGTGATTATCAAGGGTACCCAGATGTACAATGCGGAGAAGGGCGACTGGTGTGAGCTGAGTCCGCTGGATATACTACAGATGCTCGGTCGTGCTGGTCGTGTCCAGTACGATACCCAGGGCGAAGGCATCATCATCACGCAGCACTCGCAGTTGACGTACTACCTGTCGCTGATGAACCAGCAGCTGCCGGTCGAATCGCAATTACTGTCGAAGCTGGCGGACAATCTCAACGCCGAAATTGTCTCGGGCAGTGTGCAGAACGTTGCGCAAGGTGCCACGTGGCTTGGGTACACGTACCTCTTCATCCGCATGCTCCGGAACCCGACGTTGTACGGTGTCTCTCTTGCAGATCGCAAATTGGATCCCACCTTGCTCCAGTACCGTACGGACTTGGTGCACTCGGCGGCGACTCTATTGGCGAAGCACAATCTGATCAAGTACGAGAGACGCTCCGGGCTTTTCCAGGTGACTGCGCTCGGACGTGTGGCGAGTCACTACTACATCGCCCACGACTCGATCAGCACGTACAACGAGTACCTGAAACCGCACATGTCGGACATCGAGATTCTGCGTCTCTTCTCGCTGTCGAACGAGTTCAAGTACGTCGTGATTCGCTCGGAGGAGAAGCTGGAGCTGGTGAAGCTGCTCGAGCGCGTGCCAGTCCCTGTCAAGGAGTCTCTCGCTGCGACCGCGGGCACCAACGCTAGCGCTGGCAGTGGATCAGCGAAGGTGAACGTCCTCCTGCAGGCGTACATCTCGCGCTTAAAGCTCGACGGATTCGCTCTGCTGGCTGACATGGCGCACATCCACCAATCCGCGGCTCGTATTTTCCGCGCGCTGTTCGAGATCTGCTTGAACCGTCGCTGGGCGTCGCTTGCTGAGCGCATGCTGAGCTTCTGCAAGATGGTGGACAAGCGCATGTGGCTGTCGCACTCTCCGTTGCGCCAGTTCGCCCCACTGATCCCAGAAGCGATCTTAAAGCGGATTGAGAAGAAGGACATCTCATGGGAGAAGTACCAGGACTTGGAACCAGCGGATCTCGGCCAGCTGATCAACAACCCTCAGTTCGGCAAGCAGCTGTACAAGCTGATCCACCAGTTCCCGAAGTTGGAGCTCTCTGCGCACGTTCAGCCCATCACTCGCTCGATGCTCAAGGTGGATCTGACGGTGGCGCCGGATTTCGAGTTTAGTCGTGAGATCCACGGCAACGCTGAAGGTTTTTGGGTGTTCGTTCAGGACGTGGACGGGGAAACGATTCTGCACCACGAGTGGCTGCTGATCAAGCGACGATTTGCGGCCCAGGAAACCTACTTGAGCTTCACGATGCCGTTATTCGAGCCTCTCGCCCCGCTGTACTACATCAAGGTAGTGTCGGACAAGTGGATCCACTCGGAGAGCTCGCTCCCTGTGTCGTTCCACAAGCTCATCCTGCCGCAGAAGAACTCGCCCCCTACGGAGTTGCTGGACCTGCAGCCTCTGTACGTGAACAACACGTTGCTGAAGCTGGTTGGTGGCAAGAAGCAGACAGCGGAGGCACTTCTGAAGAGCCTCTCGAGCACGCGAACTCCAAACCCGTGGCGATTCAAGCGTTTCAACCCGATCCAGACCCAGGTGCTTCCTCGCATCCTGGAATCCGATAGCAACCTGTTCGTCGGATCTCCTCCGGGAAGTGGCAAGAGCGTGCTGGCGGAACTCGCCATCATGAAGGCGCTGATTAAGGCGGGGCAACCGAACAACGACAGCGACGAGTTCGGTGAACACCTGATCGTGTACTTGACGCCAAAGGAGTCGAGCTGCCAGGAGAAGTTTGACGACTGGAATGCCAAGTTTGGAGAAGATAGCTTCTGGCACCAGAACGTTTCGCTTCTGACAGGAGACTCGACCGCGGATCTCCGCATCCTTGGCGGCGCCAACATCCTGATCGGCACTCCGACGCAGTGGGATGTGCTCTCTCGACGATGGAAGCAGCGTAAGCGCATCCAAAAGATTAACTTGTTCATCATGGATGAGCTTCACTTTGTTGGTGGAGGCGAGTATGGCCCGACGATCGAGATCGTGATGTCGCGAATGCGCTTCATCGCTGCAGACATGGAGAAGAAGAAGAAGGGAAGCGACGAGGCGCAGCACAAGATGAGATTCCTGGGGATCAGCAACTCGGTTGCGAATGCCCGCGACGTCGGAGAGTGGATGGGGGCGAGCGCCTCTGACGGCATCTACAACTTCCACCCGAACGTCCGCCCGCAGCCGCTCGAGATTCGCGTGCAGGGGTTCGAAATCAACGACTTCTCGTCGCGGATGCTGGCGATGTCCAAGCCGATGTACAACACGGTCGCGAACCAGGCGAGCAAGAAGCAGGTGGTGGTATTCGTGCCGTCTGCCAAGCAGGCGCAGTTGAGCGCGATCGATATGATCACATTCGCTCTCGCGGAGAACGATTCGCGGAAGTTTGCGTCTGGCCTGAGTGGCGAAGTGAAGCTGCCATCGGAGGACCTCGCACTGCTGCAGACTGTGGAAAGTGGCGTGGGCTACTGCACGGACACGATGGCGAAGAAGAACCGCGAGTTCGTACTAGACCAGTTCTCGAAGGGGAAGCTGCAGGTGCTGATCGTGCCGCACTCGATGGCGTGGGAGCTGCGCACGTCGCAGATCCGCTCGTTCATGGTCGTGATCATGGGCTCGCAGTTCTACGACGGCAAGGAGCACCGCTACGTGGACTACCAATTGGCCGACATTTTCCAGATGACTAAGTTTGCGAACGACCCGACTGCGAACGCGGTGAAATGCGTGCTGCTGTGTCATTCTTCGAAGAAGCAGTTCTACGCCAAGTTCCTGTACGATCCATTGCCGGTGGAGTCGCAATTGGAGCATTTCCTGAGCGACCACATCAATGCGGAGATCGTGACCAAGACGATCGAGAGCAAGCAGGACGCCGTGGACTACCTTACGTGGACGTTCATGTACCGTCGGTTGATGAAGAACCCGAACTACTACAACCTGCAGGGCGCCACGAACGTGCACTTGTCGGACCACCTGTCGGAATTAGTGGAGACGACGGTGAACGCTTTGGAGGAATCGCGCTGCATCCAGGTGATCGAGGAGGATGACGAGGAGCACCTGGTGCCTTTGAACCTGGGCATGATCGCCGCTTACTACTACATCAAGTACACGACGATCGAGCTCTTCGCGTGCAGTCTGACGGCGCAGTCGAAGCTTAAGGCGCTGCTGACGATCCTGGCGTCGGCGACCGAGTTCAGCGAGCTGCCGAGCCGCTTTGGCGAGGAGGAGAAGCTCTCGTCGCTGGCGAAACACCTCAAGTTTCCGATCGCGGCCGCCGGTGGTGACTACTCGCAGGCGCACGTGAAGGCGAACGTGCTGCTGCAGGTGCACTTCAGCAAGCAGCACGAGAAGCTCAGTCCGGCGCTGCGTAAAGACCTGGACTTTGTGCTGAGCCACGCCGTGCGGCTGATTCACGCCATGGTGGACGTGATCAGCTCGAACGGGTGGCTCAAGCCGGCGCTGGCGGCCATGGACCTGGCGCAGATGGTTGTGCAGGCGCAGTGGCAGAGCGAGTCGCCTTTGCTGCAGATCCCGTTTTTCAGCAAGGAGACGCTGGCGAAGCTGGAGAAGATGGACCTGGAGGAAGACGTGGAGACGCCGCTGGACATCCTGAGCATGGACGACGCCGCGCGCAAGGAGCTGCTGCCGCTGGATAACGCCAAGATGTCGGCTGTGGCCAAGTTCTGCAACGCGTACCCGGACGTGAGCGTGCAGACGACGGTGGCGAACGGCGGCAAGGACATCCCGGCCGGCTCGGCCGTGGGTGTCAAGGTGCAGCTCGAGCGCGAGGGCGCCGATGACGACGACGAGGACGATGCCGATGAAGACAAGGAGCTGGGCCTGGTGAACGCGTGCCACTACCCGGTGACGAAGGCGGAGAACTGGTGGGTCGTGCTGGGCGATGCCAAGAAGAACGCGTTGCTGAGCATCAAGCGCGTGCCGTTCGCGAGCGCGCGTGCCAGCGTGCAGCTCGAGTTCGCGGCGCCTGAGCAAGTCGGCGAGCATGCGCTGCAACTCTACGTCATCTGCGACGCGTACGCCGGCTGCGACTTGGAGAACGAGGTGGCGCTGCGCGTCGTGGAGGCAGGCGCGAGCACCGACGAGGACGAGGGCGACGACGAAGAGGAAGAAGATGAATAAGCCAGACAGAAGAGCAGAAGAGCAGGCTTTGGAGAACAGACATGACATACACGCATCGATATGGGAACCGTTGCTACATTCGGATTGGTTTTGGAACGCACCACCAGGTTCAAGAGACGAAGGATAAGCATCATACGTTTATTCGGTGCTTCTGTTTCATAGAGAGGTGTTCTAGTTGATGTAGAGTTACAATATCTTTTCATTAAGGCGGACGGAGGACTCGTACAAACGACGGAGTAGTTGCGATCAACGCGACGCTTGGTTTGGGTGGGAGGGAATGACACGCAAGTGGCCATCGCAGCAGCATAAATAGTCGACACCAGACGATGATCACGCAGTGGCATCGGAGAGCGACGGCGGCTCGGCTTCTTCCTCGGTCTCGCTGGCCGTGGGCTTCGCAACAGCCGCTCCGCGGAAGGTCTTGGCCTTGATCTTCCGTGCGGCCTCAGCGGACTTTGAGTTCAGGTACCCGGCGGCCTGGGACGCGCACACGCTGGCCTTATTCTTGAACGCCTGCATCACGCGCGCATTGCTCTGCTGGTTCTGCGGCGACCCTGTCTCTGAGGTGAACGGATCCTCGATGGTGCTGAAGGAAAATCCCGATTGCGCTTCGCCCCTGACACTGTTCAGTGGACTCGTCGGGTAGCTGCTGTCTTCGCTTGCCGTCGTCGTCGCTGAGCTTGTTCGTGTGCGCCAGTTGATGCTCATCTTGTTGGGCACTTTCAGGCTGAAGCGCGAGGAGAGCGTACTGCGAGTGGAGCTGAAGCTCCCGTCCTTACGCGAGGCACGGCTGCAGCCTTCGTCGTCGCTCGAGAAGTCGCCGTCGTCCACCAGACTCTCGCTACTTCGCGATTCTGACGACCTCCGGAAGCTCGATGTAGTCGACAGCGTGCGCGAGCGGATCATCTTGCACGCGTTCTTCACGCTGCTGACTGCCGCGCTCCCATTATACGTCTGCGATCTGATGCGCCGCCCCCAAGATGCCTTGTTCCCTGACACGGACGCACGAGGGGACTCCTCGCAGCTGTCATCCAGAGTGGTCGCGACACTCGTTCGCGTCCCGTCGGTGTACTCTTCGTTCTCGTCTTCTTCCGTGGCGGTGCTGTCGAGCTTCTCTTCGAAGAATTCCTCGACACTCCCGATCGCCTTCACGAACATATTCCCAGTGTTGTTGTAGACGTCGAACTCTTCGTCATCCTCGTCAACGTCAATGTCGCGGATGATGGCGTCCTCGTCCTCATCACTGCCGCCGTTCGCTGTCCTCGACAGCTTTGCCTCAAGCGCCATCGCCATCTCTGTCTCCACGAGTTCACGCAGCCGCGCTTCCATTCTCGCTTCGGACTCGGGCTCGACGACAGAGGATGATTCGTCATCTTCTGTCCTGTCATCTTGTTGGAAGAATACTGGCGAAGCAGCAAACTCGGGGCTCGAGCGCTCGGCGTCCTCATCACCTTCCGACCAGGGCGAGATCAGACTCCACTGCACCGGTAAGCCTTCTGTGCTCTCGACAATGGACAGCTCAAGCGGTGGTGGCATCCGATGTGCTGCGGCTGTGGCGCTTAGGTCTGGAGAACTTGGCACTGGAGACGATGCGCACGAGATGCTCATGGCTTCTGTGGAAGAAATCATCGCCACGGGCTCTGTTGATACTGGCTGCTGCGCGTGCTCTGCTTCGATCTCCCCAGAAGCCTCACAGCCATCACCACCCGCTTGAGACGCAACTGTCGATCGCTCGTCCAGGTCGAACGCGTCCTGCGCCGCGCGCTCGTCCATGATGGTCGCTAGGAAGAACTCGGCCTGCTCCATCTGCTGCGTGTCGAAGTCGCACTCGTTTCCCGAAGCTCTTGCTCTTGGTGCTGCTGCTGCTGTCGCTCTGGCGCTGGCGTCGCCGCTGTTAGAAGAGCGGGCCATTCGGTTCTTCAGTTGTGAGGCGTCGCGTTCTCTGATAATTGGAAAGGCGTTCGTTCTGTCGAGTCGGTTGCAGCTTGAACGGCGAGCTGCTCTGCTCTCTCTGCTCTCTCTGCTGCTCTGCGGGGCTTCCGCTCTCGTTCCTTCTGCGCGCAAGGAAGGTGCAGCACGTGGTGGTGAGGACGCGGCGGACGTAACGCGCTTCCGTGCTGATCTGGTGCGGCTGCCTGCTTTCTCTATGGACGTGCGCGAATGAATGAATACAGTCCGTCCTCGCGGTCTCTGTCTGCTTCCTGCCAGCTGCGAGCCCGTGCCAGCTGCTTCAAGAGACTTGTGATCGACGCACTCACGCAGGAGGGGGCGTATTATAGCGATCGCCTGTGGACGGATGCGGAGGCCTTGGATACGAGGTGCTGCTGCTGCTCTCTTCCTGTGGCGGGGACGGCGGGCGATACGCGAGCGACAGCGACGAAGGCGAAATGGCCTTTGGCTCCTCGTGACGACAGATCGGCAGGGCTCGCTGTTCTGCCTCCCCCCTTGCTGCTGCCCATCTGGCGAGAGCCGGCGAATATTTCTCTTTGTATTTGAGAATACAGGATGGGAATGATTTTGATATGATAATGATAGAGAGAAACCTATTAAAATCAGAGCGACAGCTGTATAAATCGTAATACCAGATAGAAGAGGAGGACGAGTGACCTCGCATGTGGGCGATATCATTCGCGAGGTCTCGCGGCGTTTCCTGCGCGGAGCGGGAAACCGATTCTCTGTTGTTGCATGTAGAAAGATT
>JAASFQ010000674.1:0-16545 GCA_023333845.1 Globisporangium polare | reverse complement strand
CCTCCAGCAGCGCATCCAGTACCTCCGCTACGGCGGCACAGGCTACGCGTACCTGTTCACCCACTTCAAGCAGCGACTGCTGCATCACGGCGTCTCCGAACAGCAATTCCAGCAGCTCACTCGCGACAACCCAGCGGAATTACTGAGCTGGTACACCCCGCCAGAGGCAGCGGAGGTGCCCAAGGACTACCTCAAGTGCAGCGTCTGCAAGAGGGACTTTGAGCCGATCGTGGGCGAGTACTTCACCAAGTTCGCGTTCACGTACTGCGGCACCAAGTGCCTCCGCATCTTCGAGCACTGGCATACTCGCGAGTGAATAGCTCGCAAAGTGCCACACGAAGCAGGCACAATGGCGTCCCATTGCCTGGTCCAGGGAACTTGCTTGTTCGTGTTTCTAGAGGAACTCGACGACGCGAGGGCTCAGCTCCTTGCATCGCGTGCCACGTGCAGCCCTCTGTGCGGTTGAGGTGCAGGAAGTTGACGACCTTGAGGTTCGCCCCCGCTAGACGACGTGTTTTGACGCGTCACGTTAGACGCTAGACTGGAGAGCGCGGATGAGTGGAGAGAGACGTCATTGCAGGCGGCCCAGAGGCGTTAAAAGGCGTCATGCGCAGGGGGCTGCGGTGCCGTGCAAGTAAACACCGGACGCGAAGAGCTCAATTGGCGCGCAAACATGTGACATGTGCATCCTTCAGGCTTCAGTTTACTGTAGCATTTCATATCCCTTTAACATCGCTCGTGAGCACTCCCTACTCATTTGCAGAGGGTTTTGCGTCAGCCACGTTGATGCGATGCTTGTCAGTTCATCCCGATTCCTCCGCTGCGACTGCGTCATTCAGTCCACAAGAGCTCCGCAAGCAACAGCCACAAGACACAAGACAGCGATGGCGTCCCTACTGCTCCGCCGCCACCAGCGCCCACTCCTCGCCAGCAGCAGCCGCCTGCGCCTGGCGACGCAGCAGCAGCGCGCGCGCTTCCACGTCGGTCTCCGCGAGGCCACAGCCTCTGCGCAGGCGCTGCACGCGCAGAAGGACAACCTGCGCACGCAGCGCGTGCTGCCCGTGGGTCTGCAGACGCCCGTCTTCCAGGTCTACGGCAGCAACACGGACATCGGCAAGACCCTCGTGTCGGCCGGTATCGTGCAGAGCGCCATACGCAACCGCAGCGCTGGCGCTCGTGTCGGGTACATCAAGCCGCTCCAGACCGGCACGGACGACGAGCAGCCTGACGGCTTCCAGGGCGACGCCGCGTTTGTCCAGCAGCACGCGCTTAAGACCGCTAGCGACGCCTCGGCGCTGGACAGCTCGACGCTGTTCTCCTGGAAGACGCCCGTGTCGCCGCACCTCGCCGCGACGCTCGAGGGCCACACGATCACGGACGACGCGCTCGTGGAGCTGCTCACGGCCAAGCTCCAGGCGATCAACGCCGAGACCAAGGACCCGTACTCGCTCGTGCTCGTGGAGACGGCCGGTGGCGTGTGCAGCCCTTCGGCGTCCATGCGCTTCCAGGCCGACGTGTACCGCGGCCTGCGTCTGCCTGTGGTGCTCATCGGAGATGGCAAGCTCGGCGGCATCTCGTCGACCATGTCTGCGCTCGAGAGCTTGTTGTTGCGAGGCTACGATGTTGCAGCGCTCTGCCTCGTCGAGCAGGAGCAACTGAACAACAAGGAGGCGCTGGAGCCGCGCCTGAGCGAGCTAGGCATCCCGATCTTCACGATGCAGCCCATCCCGCCGCAGCCCGAGCCTCTCGACCAGTGGTTCGCCGAGCACGAGGGTGTCTTTGACACGATCAACGCGTCGCTGCAGAAATTCCACAAGGACCGCGTCGACCGCTTCGAGCACGTGCACACGCGCGCCGAGCAGGTCTTCTGGTGGCCGTTCACGCAGCACAAGAAGTACGGCTCGCTCTCGATCATCGACTCGGCGCACGGCGACGACTTCAGCATACTTGACCGCGAGAGCAACACGCTCGCGCCCATGTTCGACGCCTGCGCGAGCTGGTGGACCCAGGGCATCGGTCACGGCAACTCCAAGATGGCCACCGCGCTCGCGTACACGGCCGCCCGGTACGGCCACGTCATGTTCCCTGAAAATGCGCACGAGCCAGCGCTCCAGCTAAGTGAGAGGCTCCTCGAGACTGTGGGCAAGCAGTGGGCATCGCGCGTGTACTTCTCCGACGATGGCTCGACGGCCGTCGAGGTGGGGCTCAAGATGGCGTTCCGCAAGTTCGTGACGGACCACGGCCTGGACTACAGCGCGTTCACGGCCAAGCAGATCAATGAGAAGAAGAAGCAAAAGCTGGTGGTGCTCGCCCAAGCTAACTGCTACCACGGCGACACGCTCGGCGTGATGAACATTGCCGAGCCGAGCGTATACAACGAGAAGCAGCACCCGTGGTACCGCCCCGAGGGCGTCTTCCTCAAGACCCCGTCACTCGCGATCCGCGACGGGGAGTTCGTCATCACCATCGACAAGGAGATCGACGGCGTCGGTGGGTCCACTGGCGAGACGTTTGCCTCCATGGAGGACGCGTTCGACCTCACGCGTCGCAGCGCGGGCGTGAAGGAGACGTACCGCAAGTACGTGGCGAGCGAGATCGACGCCGCCGAGCGACGCAGTGGCCAGGACGGCGTCGACGTGCTCGTTGGCGCCTTGCTGATTGAGCCTGTGCTGATCGGCGCTGGTGGTATGGTGCTCGTTGACCCGCTCTTCCAGCGAGCGGTCGTCGAAGAGTGCCGCGCGCGCAAGATCCCCGTGATCTTTGACGAGGTTTTCTCTGGCTGGTGGCGCCTGGGCGTGCAGTCCGGACGCGACTTGCTGGGCGTGGACCCGGACATCGCTTGCTACGCCAAGCTGCTCACTGGTGGTGTCGTGCCGCTCGCGGTGACGCTGGCGAGCGAGGAGGTATTTGGCACGTTCTTCGACGACGCCAAGGGCGAGGCTTTGCTCCACGGTCACTCGTTCACGGCCCATCCGATCGGCTGTGCGGCGGCACTGACAGCGCTGGACATGTATTCGATCTTCAACAAGAGCAGCGACGAGGCTGCTGCTTCTGCTGGCGGTAAGGGGAGCTTGACGACGACGACTCGCACCTACTGGAACGCGGACCTCGTGAAGCAGCTCTCTCAGTTGAGCCAAGTGGCGCGCACGTTCGCGATCGGAACGGTCGTCGGCATCGAGCTCGAGACGACGAACGCCGGCTACGCCTCGAGCGAGGCCCAGGACCTGATCAAGGTGCTTCGCAAGAACGAGATCTACGCGCGCGCGCTCGGCAACGTCGTGTACATGATGTGCTCGCCACTGACGACCACGGCGGACTGCGACCGCCACCTGGAGAAGCTCAAGTATTACTTGGCGCAGTACAAGAAGTGAGTAGACGCGTCGAGCAACAGTATCACGCCACAGCAGTCATATACTTCGAAGTACGTAGCTCGGAGAGGTCAATGTCATGCTGTCGATTGTATCAAGGTGTCTTCTGTCTACTGCTTGCTGGGCTCCGATCCCGGGCCTCAGCTTGATAGAACCTAAGTCAAGTCCTTTCAAAAAGCTTGGTCCTCGTCGACTAGCTCGCCGAGTTTCTCGACCACGTACGACACCCTGGCTCTCTTCATTGGGTCCAGCGCCGTCATCTGTTGGATCAATCGCCACTGCTTGTTGACTGACGCGCCATTCTCGATCAAGAGCTTGAGCAACTCGAAATGCCCGGCTCGTCCTGGTATTACAAGCGGCGTTTCTTGATACGAGTTGGCCTGGTTGACGTCAGCTCCCTTCGCGATCAGCAGCTTCACAATAGACGACTGGTTGGCTGAGACTGCAATGTGCAGCGGCGTGTTCCCTCTCGGATCTTGGAAAGAAACGGAAGCTCCGTGGGCGATCAAGAGCTCCGCAATGTCAAGAAAGCCTCCTTCGGCCGCGTAGAACAGTACTGTTCGATGAGTCTCTGCTAACTGCTGGTCAACGCGAGCTCCGTGATGGATCAGCACGCCGACGGTCTCAACGTTGCCAGTTTGCACAGCAGCCAGCAACGCGATATCTCCCTGGCCACGAAGCGTGGCACCATTTTCGAACAGGAAGCGCACAACTTCCGGCTGACTGTCTTCAACGGCGGTGATCAAAAGAGATTTGCCGCTCGCGTCTTGTTCCTCGAGTAAAGCTCCGTGCTTCCGTAGGATCTTCACGACTTCGAAATGGCGATTCAGCGCCGCAGAAAAGACAGGCGTCCTCCCCTGTGTATCTCTCTCTGTAACTGAAGCACACGTTCGAAGTACTGCCGTGCCAAACCAATTCCATCGCGATAGGCAGCGACAGAGACATCCAGTCGTGCGCTCGTGCGAAGTATGATGTCGCTGCTCTGCAACTCCAGCATCGATGAGTACCTTTGTAGCTTCGACACTGCCGCTTCCTGCTGCAGCGAAGAGAGCCGTCCTGCCGTCGACGTCTTTCACGGTGATCGACGCGCCACGCTCGATCAGCACTATCATCGCAGCCACGTTACCGTTCTTTGCGGAAAAGAACAGAGGCGTCCGAGAATTCGTGTCGGCAACGTCGCAAGCAGCTCCTTTCGCGACCAGGAAGTTGAGGATCACGACATGTCCCATCTGCGCTGCAACGTGCAGCGGCGTTCGACCATCGCAGTCTGTCTCATTGATAGAAATCCCCTTCTGGACCAGCAACTCGACGAATTCCAGATGGTCAAACTTGACAGCAGGAAACAGTGCTGTTCGGTTGTCCTCGTCTTTCGCGTGAAGCTCGGTTCCGTGTGACAGCGCGTACACTCCAATGTCAACGCGGCCGTTTTTGGCGGCAGCAAACAGCAGCGTTCTCTCGTTTCCATCCCTGGTACCAGTTGATGCGCCACAGTCGATGAGATACTTGACAATCTTGACACACCCACGCTCGGCCGCGACGAAAAGAGGAGTGCAGCCGCTGCCGTCTTCTTCGTCGATCTTCGCTCCACCTTCAACGAGAGCCTTTGCGGAATCCACCGAGCCGTTCTTTGCTGCGTGGTGCAACGGAGTCCAACCGGAGCTGTCCCTTTCGTTGACGTTTGCTCTCCGCCCAGCAGCAAACTCACCGTCTCGAAGCGATCGTTGATTGCGGGAACAATGAGTGGAGTCCAGCCACCTCCATCCCTTTCTTCGATGGAAGCACCGAGATCAAGCAGCCGTTTCACGGCGGCAGAAGACTCTTGCAGGCAAAGAACAGCGCCGTTTGTCCTTCGGCATCTTTCCTGTCGATCGACACGCCGGATTGTACCAGGAGGTTGATGGCATCGAGACTCCCCGCTTCCGTTGCCGCACAGAGCAGCGTCCGACCGCTCGCATCCTTGACATCGACATCAGCGCCATGGTTGATCAACCAAGCCATGTCTGCATCATAGTCGTTCTCAGCTGCGATCCAAAGAGGTGACTTCCCGCTAGCGTTCCTGGGATCGATCGCGGCGCCGTGTTCCACCAGGAGTGCCGCGCCATCGATGGAGCCACGCCTAATTGCCTCAAAGAGGGGTGTCTCGCCACTGTCGTCAACGCTGTCTACAGGAGGCGGTGCTTGCCCGCGTTCTTCTTCGTCTTCACTGATGGAGACGCCACTTGAAAGCAGTAGTTGCAGAATCTCTTGTGACGCCTTCTAGGCAGCGATGTGCAGAAGCGACTTACCACCTTCTGCGCGCTGGTCTAACCTGACACTGCTCTTGATGAGAAACGCGGCCACTTCCGCGTGGTCGTTCAGGGTCGCAAAGAAGATCGCCGTCCGACCTTTGCAATCAGCTTCGTCGATCGCTGCGTGAAGCTTCACGAGTGTCTTCACGGCGTCGAATTTCCCGTACTTGGCGGCTCGCACTATCGCGGTTTGACCCTTGGAGTCTTTGTGGTCGATGTCAGCGCCGTTCTCCAGTAGAAATGCGATGAGCTCGACACAATCCGCTGCAGCGGCTGCAAAGAGAGGCGTCCGCCCGGCAGTGTTCTTGACATCAACGGCAGCACCGAGCTCGACGAGTGTCACCGCAGCTTTCAGCCTCCTTTTCGAGGTGGCGAGAAAGATGGGCGTCTCACCATCTTCGTTTACTTCTTCAACCGATACGCCATGCTTCACGAACAGGCGGACGATGTCGCAATGCCCTTTCGCGACGGCAGCATCGAACGGCGTCTTGCCACTGTATCGGCTTTCGTTTGCAGTAGCACCCATTGCGAGAAGCATCTCGACCATATCAGCATGACCCGATTTCGCCGCGCAGTACAGCGGCGACTGAGCCCAAATAG
Source organism: Globisporangium polare (assembly GCA_023333845.1). Lineage (NCBI taxonomy): Eukaryota > Oomycota > Peronosporomycetes > Pythiales > Pythiaceae > Globisporangium > Globisporangium polare. The sequence goes on along the minus strand of JAASFQ010000674.1, from coordinate 10,289 downwards.
TTGTAGCTTCGATTGGGACTCCGCGCTCAATCAGGAATTCAGCAATCTCGCGATGACCGGATTTGATTGCGTCGAGAAGTGGAGACGGCAACTCGTCGCCCGTGGCTGCGCCATGCTCGAGCGTAAATCTCGCGAAGTCATCCATTTCTTCCCATTGCCCGCGTCGAGGGGGAGTGAAGCCTTGGTCGCTCTTTTGGCCAAGTGAAGCACCGAGCTCGACGAGGGTCTTCACAGATGCAATTGATCCGCAACTGGCTGCTAGATTTAGCAGCGGAAGGCCCTCTGAATCTTGGCCATCAACCAGAACTCCATGCTCAATCATAAATCTGATTGCCTCGACCTGGGAGCTCTCAATCGCAACCGCAATGTCCAGCTCGTGGTTCGTCGTCACCTCGGACTCGAGTTCGGCAAGCTGCTGGAGCTTTTTGACTGCAGCTGGCAGCATCACACGCTGTCCTGGAAGCGACGAACAGAGATCCTCGACAAGTTTCCAAACGTCGGTGTTCATCATGCGAGGCTTGGCCGGGAGCTGCGCGAGTTCAGTTGCTGCAAAGAGTGGAGATGCTGGCGTAGCAGATCTCTACGATGAATCGAGCGTCGTGGCTTCGAGAATGCACATTCCAAGTTGGTAGTTGTCCGACTCAAATGCCTCCGACGCCATTGTTGTCGCTGATGTTCGGTACTCGCACGAGGCTTCGGCTCCTGAGTCCACAATAGTGACCGAAGGCTTCTTGACGAAATCGGTCAGTCTCGCACTCCCGTCGGCCGTCACGGTGATGCTGCCGCACTGCAAGTTGTTCTTGGACACCACTTGGTCGCGCAGAGAAAGGAATCCCAACGAGACTTCGTGCAGTCTCGTCCAGGTGTGGTAGCGATTCTCTTGGATGCTCAAGTGCTTCAGCAGTGGGACGCTTCGCGTGTCTTCACAGACAAAGTAAGAGACTTCGCCGACGTGACAGGCGCCCACCAATCGCACCACGTGAGGGTGGTCGATCTCGAACCAGAGCGCAGCAATCTCCTCAAAAGCTACTCGATCCGCTTGCGTCTCGAGCTGGACAAACTTGAGCAGCACTGACGACCCTTTATGCGTTCCTCGGTGTTCTGGACCGTGTACCCCCGTGCGAAGTGGAGTGCGGGCGTACTGAAGCTCGTAGAGCGGGAGAAACCACACCGGTAACACTGGAACGATCGATTGCGGCAGCGACAGGATCAAGTTGAGGATTCTCTTCGCGACGTCCACTTCTGGCTGGAAACACGCGTCCTGCGATTCGTTGCACTCGTACATGAGGAGCAGCAGCAGCTCTGTGCGCACTTGCAGGTCTGCCACGGCCTCCGACACGACAGACGTATCCTCGCTCATCAGCATCATCAACTGGACTCGTTGCTTCTCTCTCGCAACATCAAATGGCTGTTCCCAGTCGTGGGTGATCCAGTCTACTTGCGGCAAGTTCAGCGTCGGCAGCAGCTCGCCGATCTTCCGGTGGAAATCCATGCACCTGCGCACAATGAGGCTGCTGTTGACCACGAGTCGACGAATCGCGGGCTTCCCAGAATGCGCCTGCAGGAAGCGGCGGAATCCATAGAGAACCGCGAGCGCGAGGTTCACCACTTCATCCGGGAGCTTCACAGGAAGCCGCAGCGCTGCAAATGCGACGACAGTGAGGCGCTGCAGCAGGTGCTCGCAGATTTGCTCGGCTTCGTGCATCGTCGCGCACATCTCCTGCGCCTCCTTGAGGATGACCGGCACGGACTTGATCCGGCGCGTTTCGATCTCGAGCTTGTAGTCGACGTCGGCCATGTCTTGATTGCTTGCGGGGAGCACCGCACCGCACAATACTTTCTTTCGTGCTTTGTGCTCTTGTCGTCGTTATGCGGAATGACATCACGAACCCAAGTGCATATTTTGAACCTTTGTCGCCAACGGATGGACCATTCCGTCCCTCGAAGTAGTTCCCACAACCCCTCGCCACAGTGCTTGGCATCGAAGCGTCTCCATATCGCCAAAAAGCCGTACTCTTTATGTATTCACACACACTGCCAAGCCGGATCCCTTCGCACTGTGCTTATCGTGTAACAGTGAAAGATGCGCGGAGAAGCACAGTCAGTTCCTCGTGTTCCATTCTTCAAATCACTTTTCGAGCAAGAGCGATAGAAAATCGCTGAAATGAACGAAGGAACGGCGGGTTGCTCGTGGCTGGCTGTGCACTTTCGCTCACGAGTTGTCGATATCGACAGACCACGATGAACCTGCGGCAGCAGCAACAGATCTACGTGGTGCCCAGCGACGTCAGCGGCGTCGAGGTTGGCGACGTCCAGCTGCTGCACGATGGCGAGACGGAGAGCGATGCGCTGTCTCCGGGCGTGTCCGTGAGTGCGATCCTCAAGCTCGTCTGTACACTCATCGATCACCGCATTTGCCCGCCGGATGTCATCAACTTGACCCTCGCGCTCGCCGGCATCCACACGTCGTTCCAGTGCGAAACCACCAAGCGGCGAGTGGGTCTGCAGGATGCGAACGAGACGTACTTGCGCTTGAAGCTCCCGTCGCTGGAGCAGTTGCGGCTGCCCAAAGGAGTTACAATACCGAGGTGCTTGGGTTTGGTCGTGGACTGCACCTCCAAGGATCAAGGCTGGGCCGACTCCGCCCGCGAGCTCAACGGGACTTATCGCCATTCGTGGACATGATCAGATGTCACCGTCGAGAGGCCGCTCACTCCGGGGGTCCCCAGCTGCAAGCAGCACGATGTCGCGTTTCACGAAGATGATGACCTCACTGGTGACGAAGCGCAACAACGTGAAGATGATCTCAAGGAGCAAGTTGGCGATGGCGACGAAGATGACGATTCGGATGACGATTCGGACGACGATTCGGACGATGATGAAGACGACGATGAAGTCGGTGAAGGAGAAAGCGAAGCTTACCTCGAAGAATACGGTGTGGACGGTGACGAAGAAGACGTAGACGTCGAGGAACTTGCACGCGTGGAAATGTGCAGAAATATACGCGCCACCGACAGCTTTCGCCAACACCGACGGTACTTCAAGGACCCCGACGGCTTGATTCAGCATGTCAAGCCTGGGAACAACGTCGCGCTTGTTCTGCGGTCGCAGTTCGGTGGGTGGCAGAACACAGCCATCTACGGTCGTCTCCGAGTGTTCTTCGCGCTGGATTTCGCCCCCGACTTCTCCGTTTCCGACATGCCAGCAGTATCTCTGTCGACTTTACTCGTCACCGCGGAAGACTTCCACAATCCAGCGTTCCCGAACTCCTGCCACGTCCAGTGAGAGACCAAGGTAAGGATTCAATGCTATCTAGCGAGGAAGGACAGCGGTGGCGCTGTCAATTCGCGTGAGTGTGCGGAGAAAGCGTTTACAGCAGCAAAGAGCCACTTCTTGCAATGGTTTCCACCGTCGTATCTGCATAATCAATGCTACTAACACACAAATGGGAGGACATCGCCTTGCACATGTAACATTGTCTTTGTCTTCTTTTAATATAGCAAGGTACCGTTCTCCTCTGCTTCAGTCAAACGGTCTGCTACATGAGGAGGCACGTGTCTCTGCCACCGCTCTTGCTCAGCAGCCCGCCCTTTGCATCCAGCTGCCTCTTTGCCAGCACCACGTTGATCTCTTCCATCGCCGACTCAAACTTCAGGATGAACAGCGCGCGGTTCTCCAGCTTCGTCACGCTCCGGTCGTGCACGAGCGCGTTGCGCACGCTCGCGACGTAGCGCAGCGACTTGATCGTGGGCGGCGCGAGGTGCGGGGCCGCGCCCGAGATCTTCTCGTGGAGCCCCTTGCCCTCGGCGCTGAACTGCGTCTCGAGCACGTGCTCGAGCTCCTTGGAGGCCTCGATCACCAGCTGGTAGTCGTTCGCGGCGCACACGAAGCGCGCGGAGCTCTGTGCGCTGCCCATGCTCGCTGCTCCTCTTGGTTGCCTTTTCGTTTGTTGCTTTCTGTGCTTGTCAGCCAGGTTGAAGAAAGCGTCGGACTGAGCGGAGTCTAGCGTGGACCACGCGATGTGAGAATTATCTCACCTTCGAGAGTCAAGAGCGGAGTGTGGGCCACTCTGCGAAAGTCGTTCGCCTGCCTGGGTTTCGTGCGGCACGCTATGTGGGAAGGAACCGTGGGCTGCTTTTCCTTTTTTTCGCCAAAAAAGCAAACATTGTGAATGTCGTCGACGCAGTGCGGAAATGGCGACGCGGGCGTCAGTGTGCTCTCTGAGCGCTCGCTGTGGACGCAGATCACGGACTGCATGAGCGGCTGGCCCTACTGGGTCGTCGCGTTCGAGCGAGACACGCGTGGCGAGTATGGCTCGGTGGATGCGCTCGCTCAGCGCTCGATTGCAGCAAACGACACGCGCATGCTCCACAGACTGCACGCGCTGCGAAAGATCCCGAGCTACCGAGCGCATGCAAGACTCCAGTTCACAGGAGCGCTTCGCTGTGCCGCTCGCTGTGGCCGCTTGGAGATGCTAAAGTGGCTCTGTGAGGTGATGCCGCTGGAGGCCGGCTGGGAGTGGGAGCAAGACCTGCTGCAGGCTGCGGTCAAGACAACAGACGTCGAGATGCTGGAGTGGATCGTCGCAAACAGCCCCGCGCAGAGTGTGTACTTGAGTCCAGATGATGCTAGCGATACAGCGGGACGGGGAGAGATCGAGGTCGTGCGGTGGCTCCATGAACACGGGTACCGCTTCTCATCCTCTGCGATGAACCAAGCTGCGAAGCAAGGGTACCTGGAGATCGCGCGGTACTTGCATGGGCACTGCACGGAGGGCTGCACTACAAAAGCAATGGACGCGGCTGCGGCAAGTGGACACCTTGACGTCGTCCAGTTTCTCCACGCGCACAGAACAGAAGGGTGCACGAAAGCAGCGATGGACTGCGCCGCTGGAGCTGGTGACTTGGAGATGGTCAGGTTTCTTCATGAGAACCGATCGGAAGGCTGCAGCACGAGCGCCATGGACCTGGCTGCAGCTAATGGCCATCTCGACGTGGTGCAGTTCTTGCACGAGAACCGCCTGGAAGGGTGTACGTCAGAGGCGATCGATCATGCTGCGAAAATGGGCCATCTGGACGTCGTGCGCTATCTTCATGAGCGTCGCAGCGAGGGCTGCTCGGTGCTGGCGATGCACTACGCCGCCGCGTGTGGTCATCTCGAGATCCTCAAGTTCCTGCACGAGAATCGGACCGAGGGGTGCACGTCTTTCACGATGGAAGTGGCAGCAGCAAACGGACACAGCGCGGCTGTCCGGTTCTTGGAGCAGAACGGGCTGTAGCAAGTCGACAAGGGAAGGCGAGAAGACGGGAACACCCACCGCGTGTCTCAAGCGAGAAGCGCAGATGGCCACATGGAGCAATCCCGCAACGCTCGAAGGCTTTGCCGTCTTCTTCGTCGAGATGAGCTCGACACGCGCGAACCGAGAAGAGGAGAAGCGGCAGACAAGAAGTGAGCGAGAGACGAGCACGATGTTCGCTCTTTTTTTGGGATAGACGCTCAGCAGTCGCACGCGAGAAGCAGGTGCGTGCTCGTATTTTTGTTTGAGAGCGCTTCGCTGTGACGTGAGCCGATATTCTCTCGCGTTCTCCTCCTTGCGCTCACGCGGAGAATGACTGCGGTACCCCTCTGCCGCAAGAGAATGACTGCGCGCCACGAGGACCAAACCAGACGCGCTTGAGCTCGAAAACTTTCAATGAACGTTCAAGTGGCTGACAGGGATGTCTCGACGCAGCCTGTATCGGGATTGGGCTCAAGAACGGATCTCAGATTGCGTGGCTCTCAAGTGGGTTACTTGTTCACGTCATTTTTGCGCCGAAATTGATTTTTACTCGACCAAAATCATTCGGCACAGTGACCAAAATCACACATGATACCTTTTGCACGATGGCAAACTATTGCTCCTCCACGCAAGACTGTAGCATGGTTGAAGACTGTGCTCGTGTGCTCGGAGTCGAGGGTGCTCAGCCACAGGATGCAGACCCATGAACAGAACTCCTCGCGCATGCACCTCAGGTCACAGAGCGTGCGAGCTGCCGATGAAGAAGTGCGATACGATAGATGCTTTATTACCAGGCCAGTTGAGCTTGCTCTGTCTGTAGACTTCGACACGCTCGCGCGCTCGTCCGCATCCTGCCGTCCGTGAGCACGACCAGTTCTTGCTGTGCGCGGAATGCAGACAGCTCGCGGGAATTCTGCATCAAGGTTGTCGAGGTGTTTGCACGGCCGGCGGCCGATGTGGTTTATAGATCCCGCGGCGGTTAGTGATTGGTTTTAAAAAAAACCACCTTTTTGCTTCTTTGGTGCACTTTTTAACCCGATGTTTTGTGCCGCAGTCGCATCTCGCACCGTCGATTGCAAGCCGATACAAAGCTAAAATGGATTCGATTTCCATATCTTTGAGCAATGCGAAACGACAGAAAGGCGACAGAGCGGCCCCCTTTCCCGATGGAGATGGGTTTGAGGCAAGAAAGAGCAAAGGCGCGAGTCACGAACTTGCTCGCATTCTTCAAAACGCAGCCGCCAGCCAGAAGAGGATCAAGCGAACACTGGAGAGAGCGCTTGCGTGGCAGCGACAGCGCACCCAGTGACCATATTTACAGCGCCGCAGGCGACGAAACACACAGGCCGAGCCGAGCACAACAGTCAGCAGCTATGGGCGTCGGTATCGCCGACCATGAGACGAAGCGCGCGGCGTGGCCGCAGCTTCTCCAGGAGACCCCGCGGCTTTGCGAGGGCATGTTCGAGGCGCAGGTGATGTGCGACCAGGTGCGGCGGCGCCTCGAGGCGATCGCCAGAGCGCTCGAGCGCTGCAATAGTAACAAGGCGAGCAGCGCGAACGACCAAGACGAGCAGCTTCAGCAGCTGTGGGCGACATTCGCCGACTTGGTGACGCGGTTCGTCGACTTCCTGGAGCGGTTCGTGCGAAGAGAAGTGGTGTTTCGGCTCACGAGTAAGCGCGTGGTCGTGAAAACGAGCAAAGCGTTCCACGAGGCGCTCGATGGGTTCCTCAAAGACGCAGCGCGCGTCAAGGACGAGCCGCAGGACGAGGTCCACGAGTGGCACGACCGCTTTGACAACGCCTGCGTGAACCTACATATCGTGTTCCAAGATCTCAGCCGCGACCGCATGGCGCTGCTGCGCGACCTCATGGACCTCCAGTCGCAGCAGGAGGCGCTTACACTTATCATGTACGAGTACAAGCGGCCCGCGGGCACGTACACGGCGCCCGAGCTCCAGGTGATCCAGAACGCGTTCAACACGATCACGCGCTTCTCTCGCGCCAAGGCGCCTGTGGTGCCCAAGTGGTTCATCCCACCGCATGACGTCGAGTTTGAGCGAGACGCACTGACTGAGAACCAAATCTCTACGGGAGTCGAGGTGCATCGAGGGACGTACGGCGAAGCTGCTGTTCTTGTGACCTTTGTGCGCGCGGAACTCGAGCCGCAGCAGCGAGAAGCGTTTGAGAAAGCGGTAGCGTCGTGGTTTCAATACGGCGGCCAGCATCCTCATCTCAGTCGACTCTACGGTGCGAGTCACGTTGGCGAGCTGTTCTTTGCGACCGAGAGGCTCTCGGAGAATGGTTCTCTCGACGTCTTCGTGGCGAAGAACCCGAGCTTGCTGTGGGAGAAGCTGTATGAAGCGGCTCAAGGTCTTCAGTTCCTGCACGAGCAGAAGCTTGTCCATGGCGACGTGGCGCCTAGCAGTGTCATCATTAATGCCGAGGGGGCTGTCAAGATCGCGGATAACATTGTGGCTTCACTCGATCTTCCCAATTCGACTAACGAAGCGTCGTGGCGAAGAGCGCCGGAGAACCTCCACGGTGATGAGAGTGCCGTGCCAACCTTCGCGTCCGATGTCTATGCATTTGGGAGCTGCATCACGCAGACAGCAAAGCTTGCGAGTTCGCTCAGTGAGCCTGACACGGTCGACCAGTTCCCGACAGAGTCAGTCAGCTTGAGTGAAGACCAGTCGACTCTTCTGCGGCAGATGTGCGCTGAGCTGCCAGAGCAACGGCCAGACATGACTCTAGTTGTGAACAAGCTCCGAGAATACGCCGAAGCCGAGCAGCTATCTAGAGAGCAACGACATGCTGCGGAGCTCGCTGCCAACGCTGCCAAGCTAGTTGTGCGAAGACACACGTCTGACAGCTTACCTGCGCGAAGACACACGTTTGACAGCTCACCCCCGACAGCGTCGTGGCGACATAAGCTCAAGGAGACGAAAGAGCAGAGACAAGAGCGGAGGAAGCGAGACAAAGAGGCCAAGGAGAACCAAAGGCGACACAAGAAGAGCTTCAGCAGACAGAGCTCCGACTCGAAATGCGTGTTGCAGTGATAGCATCCACTCAAAGGTGCGAAAGAGCAGGGTAGCAGTCTCCAGTTGTTCCTTTTTAGAAAGTAGGTAGGATAGCCGTCCGTATTTAGTGATATGACGTGGAAAGCCACGGTCTCAATAGGCTCGCTCGATGAAAATGAGGTCCATGGTGTATGTGGCGCGGACGTGCATCACACCTCCGCCCGACCATTTGACCTCTGGCTCTCAGGTTTTCAGTTCTGTCGGGCTTCTCTGTGCTGTCGGACAAAGTCGCATCGTCGGTGGAGAACCAACCACAGTCTCCGATACTTCCACCCAACCGCCTTGAGTGGTATGTGGAGAGCTGCGAGCCGATCCTTCTTCATCCATCGTTGCTCAAGTCTCCGCTCGGAACGACAGCGGTTTATGCTTCGGACCATCGCCTTCGAAGCGACCCCATCGGCGAGAAAAAAGCAACATAGCAGCGGTGTGTCCGAGCTGACAGTCTCGGATTTGGTCTCAGCCGCTCACCTCCGACGACGACGACGAGCGCATGACGAGTGCCTGACTGGTTATCCAATGGGAGAGAGCCGCCGATCGCTCGTCGTGATGGAAGACGAAGTCGACGTGGCACGCGTGCCGCATCTCAACGGCCAAGGGCTGCGCGCGAGCTTCAGCCGAGCTCGCATTCTTGGGTGGCCCATTCTCGTGGTCATCGCGTCGGCGATGCTCATGCTTCAAGGCGACGGCGTGATCTGTCAAGTCTTTCCCACCAGCGAGAAGAACGACAAGCAGCACCAGAGACTGGTCAGCTGGTACAACTCGATCTCGGGCAACATTGACGCGTTTGTGCCTGTCAAGATCTTCCTCGGACTGCTCCAGCAGGGCCTGCTCGCGATGTAGCTCGAGCAGGTGGCCGGGACCCAGGAGAGCACCGTCCAGTTCCCGCTCGACCGACCTCGCGTCCAGAGCGTGATTCTGCGCCACAACGAAGACGACAAGACGTGAACAAGCAGCGGTCGGCTCGCTTGTATGCTCGCGGTTGGCTATATGAAACTGTACTCTGATTACGCCTCAGCGAGGCAGAACTTGCGTTTTGAAGCGGTGGCGAGGACTACTGGAGGTGATGTGGACCTGTCTTCAGTCCGGAGCACAAGAGTCTGGACACAATGTACACGACTGCAGAGACACCTAGTACAGTACCAGCAGTGTTGCAGGTCTGGGATCAGCAGCCTTTGTGTGAGTCTCGCCTTGGACCAGTCATATCTTTGAGCTCGGTGACAGCACGAAAGGAGGCAGACGCGGTGGTGGTAAGCTTCTGTATCCGCAACCGATTCGGAGCAATGCTGGCACCCTTCACTTCTGTATCACGAGCCCCGTGCGTGCAAGTCGATCACCCACTCGCTCACACTCGAGTATCACGCAGCAGAGTCAGTCAGTACCAATGCATGCTCTGTCCACGGGAAACGAAGTGCGTGTGCCCTTTCTCAGCACCCGCAAGCGACTTGGACGACGCTGAAGCCTCCTGTGATTGGCGAGACGGCACGCGACTACTAGAGCGCGAACATCCGACTTAGCTCCATCTTCGTGACCTCGATTCGGTGATTGGCAAGAGGCACGCGGCGGACCTCTTGAGATCCACTTTCCTGAGCACTGCCACTCTCTTCGACTTGTTCATTGGAGACAGCGATACGGTACTTGTCGACAACAACCATTAAGCGATGTGTAGGAAGGGGCTGGACATCATCAGGACTACAGCAGAGCCTGCTCGCTCTCAGCAGCCTGGCCACCACCAATAGTGTTGGCTCCTGCCCGATCACCACGAGCAAGCAAAGCGAGAACGGCGGCTACGGTGAGCAGCAGGCCACACCACAAGCTCTCCGTTCGGCTGTGGTAAGTAACAATTCCACAGCGACATTGTCGAATTCGCCATGAACCCGGCCAGCAACATCGTCGAGCGCCTCTCGAGCACCAGCCAGACCAAGGCGCTGCTCGGG
>JAASFQ010000673.1:0-16594 GCA_023333845.1 Globisporangium polare | reverse complement strand
TGCTAGTCTTGTGCTCCCGAGCGGCTTCAACTTCAACCGGAACGGCGAGAGAACCCACGCGAAACGAGCAACGGGATCCTCCTCTCTTTTCTGAAGACCCATGCTTTGGCCAATGTCTGGAGCTCGTCACTCGCCCAAAGATGAGATGCCGTTCGCTAATAGGGGCTTGCTCATGTCCAACATGAATCCTTCATCCCGGTGAGCTAGCAGCTGTTCCCCGCGAACATGCCGCAAGAACTCAAAAGTATTGCTAGATACTGCTGCTTCGGGACAGCCTCGCGCTTGCTTATCCTTCGATTATCCACACACATTTCGCGCGATGAGCTTTGGTGCTTTGGTGCTTTGCTGAAAGGCACGACCATCGCCGCTCACTTTCTGAGATGCCCCGTTGTGTAGCCTCCTGCCTAACGCGCTCCGTGCGAGGGACGTTCATGGGACGAAGCACCATTTAGGAAATCCAAGCAGATCAGCCCACCGCAATCGCAAAATAGAGGCGTATCGCGCTGACTCTTCGTGCTATTGTAGCAGCAAGTTATGAAAGCGCTGGTGTGGATTACAGGGTGATAAATCAAAAGTTCGGTTTCCCCCCACACACACACACACTTGCGCCGACTCAACATAAGCGTTGGGTTCATGAGCTCGAGTTTGCATTCATTGATTGAGCCGCTGGTCGTGTGGAAGACACTCTCTTTTTTTCCCCACAGCCTATCAAGTTGTGCGTCAGACGCAAAAAAGACTGTCAAAAGTGGGGGTTCTGTACCCATTTGGTGTGGAAATTGAACCCATTCTGGAAGAACCAGCTCTTCAACATTCGAAGATCCGGATTGATTACGGTGCAGGACTTGCTCGGACTCGGACACGATCTTTTTCTATTTTTAGCGGCTTGTTAAACCCTTTGAGCGCGTTCTCAGCCATGGCCAATTTTGGTGGCGACCACCTCATCCGAGCCTGCGCTTTCGCCATTTGTATCAGATTTCCAGGCGCCTAGCGGGGCTCGGGAACACGGTGGGAACGCGAGCCTTGAAACGGAAGACCAGCAACAGCTCTGTAACGACTCAGCAAAGATCAACAGAGTGAGCGTTCCCCCCTTGGCGCGTCGTAGGGCAACATGTATGCGATGGCTGCTTGCAAGAGAGAAGAACCAGCAGAACAATAGAAGAATTCGGCCATCCAAACTGGCTCGCTCGCTTGCATGCCTTGCTCGCCTTTGGTGCCAGCCCTGGGCTGGACTGTCCATTTGCTGGGGCTTCTCTTCGCTCGCTCGGGGCTTCTCTGCTCCTGCTGGATCTGCATATTCCAATTTGCCTTGTCTTCACACCCACCAAGAAAGCTCCAAGCAAGGCTCTCTTCCCCGGACTTCACAAGGCAACTATACACGCAAGCACCGCTCAAGTAGCTCCGAATCCAGCACTCCTCAAGCCGCAATCAATTATGGTCGCCCAAGAACCCTCGCGATTTGACCAGAGCGACCTCATCTTTTCGATCATGCCGGTCAACCCCAAGAAGAAGCTCTGTCCTGCGAACAAAGGTGCGCTCGCGTACTGAACCCTTGAGGTTCGACGATTTTTTGGCTTGAGAGCTCACCTTCTGCTTTGCTTGCCTCTCAATAGTGATCGTGCTCGGATCGAGCGGCGTCGGCAAGACCACGCTCGTGCACCGGCTCGCATCCAAGAAGAACTGCAGCCTTGGTTCTATGACGACCGAGCACCCAAGCCTGCTGATGGGGGACTACCTGGAGCGCATGGCGCACGTCAGCGACCAACAGCTCTTGAAGGTGCAACTCTGGGACACCGCCAACCAAGGAAAGTTTGGCGCCGCCTCGGCTCTGCCAAACTCGTACTTCCGCCATGCGCGCGGCGCGATCCTGGTCTACGATGTCACGAGTCGCCGCAGCTTTGAAGACATCCTCACCACCTGGGTGCACCAGCTGGAGAACTTCTACAACGAGCACACGTTCACGCTCACGCTCGTCGCGACAAAGTGTGCCGCTGATGCAGCTGAGCGCCAAGTCAGCAAGGAAGAGGGCGAGTGGCTCGCCCAGCTGCTGACCGCGAGCCATTTCTTTGAATGCTCAGCCAGCAGCCCACGCACGGCCGACGAGATCTTCAACGCCACCGCGTGCAGCATCGCTGCGTCCAAGACCTGGTCCGTGTCATTGAGCTCTGTCGCCTCAGCCGTAAGGCAGCTTCGCGCCAGCAAGCCAAAGGTCGCCTCAGCTTCGCCAGCACAGGCTGCTGCCACTCGGCCATCCCAGAAGTCGCTGGGTCTGACCATCAAGACCGTACCATCGGAGTCCAAGATTGCACCCTTCGCGTTCCAGACATCCAAGTTGCGCAGTCCATCGGTCCACTTTGCATCCCAGGACAGCGCACCTCTGTCATTGTCGTCGCTCGTGCGGGTGAACAGCGCCGAGCGCATGGTTCTCGTCGGCACCGCGGCGCTTCTCGTCGTGTCGCCTGCTCTGCTTCTGCTCGTATTCGCGGGTGACAGCGCCGGCGCAGTGCAGCTCGTGAATGCATGGATCGAGCACCTCGGTGCCGTGGCATGCTCGTCACTCGTGGGGGTCAGCGGTCTGGTCTGCGAGTGACTGACGTGGTGGCGAGCAGCCTGTCGTTCAAGAGAGAGAGAGAGTCAGTGAGGGGTCAACTTGTGCGTCGTGTGCATGACCGTGTATAGTAATGCTATGGAAAACAAGAACATATTCACGTGTATGAGGGCCGCTCCTGTGTCTTGTTGTTGTCGACGACGCATGCGCTTGCTTCAGTGGTGAGATGTGAGCCGCTCGGTTTGCGAAATGAGCTCTTCGTTCGTGGTTGTGACGTGGCGCCGTCTGCACCACGTCACAGATTTGTTGGCTCCGAGTGCGTGTCATTGAGGAGTGATTGTTTCAGCCGTTAACACGCGCGTCTGTCACACACGCACATCAAAAAGCGGGAGAAAGAAGGAAATAATAACGCGGCATCATGGAAGAGCTCCATGGAGAGCTGTGTGCGTGCTGGACGAGCGCAATGCAAATCACTCAGCCCCCTGCGTCACGGATGTGTTTCGGGCGTTTGGGTTCGCATGCTCCAACTATTTACTTTCAGCCAGGAATTGCAGGGCGGCGCCATGGTATTTTGCGAGTTGTACCTTTTGAGTTCACATAGGAAGGCGTGATTTGGAGAAAGCATACTCGAACGCATACAACGAAGAAAAGTTAAAAACCCTTCTACACAGGAGGATCCTGCGGCTCGCTCAGCGTTTATTGGAGTCGGGCTCGAGCATTTGGGGGAGGCAAGTGTCGAGACCGATTTCGTCAACGCACAGGCACCGCCAATTAACTATCCACGCGCCGGGACATCGCTGCTGCTGTTTGCTTTGCTGGTGGTGGAGCCCGGCGTCTCGTCAGCTGAACAGTCAGCAGTTTGCTTCATTCGTCCAGTGCCTTCCACGCTGGCCGACTCAGTGACGCTCTCTCCGTCAATAGACTTTGCCGGTTCTGGACACAGCTCAGGCTGCATCCTCCGCACAATCTTGTATCGATCCGGACAAAGAGAACGATCGGTTGAGCGATCTTCTGGAGCAATCCGAGCCAAGCAAATCCGTTATTTCTTCGGAGCTCCCGTACCGTACAAATAACATTGAGGAGACCTCGCTGGCTGCGGAACCGGACGCCATACAGTACAAACACGTTTCGGATGCCTCTCTCTATGCCGTTGAATCGGTATGCGCCGTCGTTGCTGTCACAAGGAGTGTGCAGTGCTTTCGGCGCTGAGTGTTGCTTTGCTCTGCAGCCCGGCGGCCAGGAGGAAGAATCTCGCGAGTGACTCGACAGCGGGGGGTTCAAAAAGTGGGACGCTCTCGGACCAGTCAGAGAGGTGGGACCGGCTGACGCGCCCTCAGCTTTGACACCCGTCCGTGACGCAGCCAGAGGACGCGGCGTCAGCCCCCAACGACATCGAAATATCGATCCGAGCTGCACAGAACAAAACAAAAATCGAACCTCGAATCTGTGTTGCTCGTCAAAGAGAGCCGATTGTTTGGTTGGTTGTTTTTCGAACCGAATCCATTTTTCTTGACTTGCCATCCTTGTGAGCAACTGATCCTTCGACGAAGGGAGCAGATGCCTTTGCTCCCCGCGAGCGTCCTCCGCAGCCAACGAAACGGCCGTGACGCTGCGAGACGCATCGACGCACTTGGGTGGCAAGGAACCGGAATTCGCCCGAGCCACTCAAACAGGGACAGCAGACGAGCCAGACAAGATGGAAGACGAATCTCATCCCGAACTTCAGCCAGTCAGTCCATCCATCCATCCACCAAGGAGGTCCTCATTCTGGTGTGGTGAGAAAAAAACAACCAATTCATCACGCCCTTTGTGTGAGCAACTGCGCTCTTGTGTTCTTGTGTGTGAGATGAAACGCCCGTGGCCAGTCTTTTGGGCCTTTTGGACTGGAGACTTGTTTGCGTTCTGTCCATTGTGGCTTGCGTTTAATGGCTTCGGCCGTGAAACCGACGCCACTGGATTTCAACACATATCCACACACACACACACACACACACGCCACGGCATGTGCTCCCATGGTCGGAACGAAGAAGGAGACAGACGAGGGATTGCAGTTTGCTTCGCGCTCCTGGTTCTGCTTCTGGTGACCATCCATTCTCGTGATTGATATGTAATCGTCACGAGGCCGAAGACGAGAAGGGAAGGAAGCCAGCGCTTCTCCATTGCTGTCCTCCTCCAGCTGCCAAAGTGGACCTCGCGTCACCGCATCATCATCCTTCATGTTGAGAAGTCTATCGAACGCAAAGAGACAAAAAGAACCTGCTCAAGTCCTGCGTTTCTCTACGATCTTCCGCCCTTCGTGGGCTGAATAAACGCGCGCATGAGGCTGTCTTGCTGCAGTTGACTCGACGCACGGCGCTCTCTTGCCAGTATGACTTGCCCGCCACGCGTGAATGCTCGCCTATCCATTTCTGGTCGCGCTCGGGACTCGTGGGCCTCTGCATCGCCTCTGCGCTGTCACCCTTCGCTTCGACTTGGGCGGAGCAACTTTAGAAACGTGCGTGGCTGCCAAAGTCGCAGGGATACAAGCTCCTTTGCTGACCACTCTTTGCAGCCTTCTGAGCACAAGTTCGATGCTCACTGTCCACACTTCGAGGCCTTTCTGAGCCCAAGCATGCTCCTTTCGTCCCGAGGTTTGCACAGCAACAGGCTCAGCGACTCCTTCTCGCTTTTGCAAGCTGTGGCGTTCGTGCGCGAGAGCAAAACGTGGATTTCTCTGGCCTCTCCACTGACGCGAGAGCCTTGGAACGTGCAAATCTCGCTCCGAAGCGTCATCGGAGAATGCACACATATCGCGCGCACATGTTCATATCGCTGGGAAGAAGCATCAAGGAAGTGGCTGTCGGTGTGTCGGAAGATCGCCTGTGGCGAGATTGAAGTTGAAAAAGTAGCTACACCTGGGTTCTCCTTCTTCCGCCCTGCCTTGTTTGTCACCAAATTTCTTTTGCGGTGTCGCCGTTGCTGTTGGTGGCGTTCAGAGAGTTCGCTGGCCGAGAAGAAGCAAGCAAACAAGCAAGTGCGTGTGGATCCCATTGTTTTGCGAGGCGATTGTCTGGCGAGCGACAAACAAATTTGAGCTCTTCTTCGCGAAAAGATCTTTTCGCGAAGGACATACATGTACAGCAGCTGTGACGCCCGTAACGTCACCCTTGCAAGTCACAGAAAAACCTCGGTGGCGATGACGCGCCGCAGGTTTTACTCGGCTCGTCCCGTTTGTCGAGCGGGTTTCAGAGAAGAGCGTCGTTAGTGGACGGCTTGAAACCTATACTGGAGTGCGATCAAATCGGATTATGTGTCGCACGTTTTCGAGAGGATCCACGTTCTCGTATTGTAGCCGCCAGCTGAGAAACCGTCCTTTATTAGCGTATCCCGGAAGTGTATAAATCCCCGGTGTCCATTAGTGACGCAGTCCTTGTACTGTTGTTGAAGTGAGCACCTGCCTCCCAAAAGATCGACGGCATACAAACTTCCATATAAAACCGCGCGGCTGGAGACAAACCCGGTTGGTATCCATCAGAACTCGATTTGAGTGCACATTTTTGAGCCAAAGAAGGGCAAAACCCACACACTCACACAGCGAGCGCGCGCGTGAGAGAGAGAGAGAGAGTGATTGTGTCGCACGCAAGGACCCGTTGGTTGCCTTTCGCCGTTTGCTCTCGCGTGCGGGCTTCCAAGTGAGAGCTCATTTTCCAATTTGCATCCCAGTGCACAGTTGGCGACCAGAGAGACAGGAAGGAAGACCAAGCAACCGCCTCGACCCGCGACAGCAGCAGCCCAAGCAGCCGCCGCGCGTTAGAGGACGAGAGAGAGAAGGATGGTGTTGACCGGCACGCTTGCGATCATTGGTACGTCGACGAGCTGGAGCCGCATGCTGGTGCTGGCGTTCGGCGACAGACAAGGGCTCTCGGCTCGGGCTGGCTTGGACATGTGCGGCAGAGATGCCGTGCGTGTTCCGCCGTCCTGCCGCTGCCTGTCGCTGTTGGTGGTGACGATGTGGTGTCAGCAGAGGAATGGAGGGCTAACTGTGTGACGATGGGCTTCTTTTGTCAATGTGGACAGTGCATCGCATCGAAGTGCAGTTACCGCCAGCAACTGAGGATTCGCCTCATAAACCTATCGACCACAATGTCAAGTTCATCGTGGGCGGCCAGGAGAAGCACACCAAGTACACCAAGGGCCACCACGATGCTGAAGTTGAGCAGGCGCTGAGCTTGTACGTTTTCCGGATCTGAAGCTCTTGGTTCCTTTTTCATGTGGACATGTTGTTTGACACTGTGTCTTTGTTTCTCTTTTGCAGTGACTTGAAGGATCTGAGCGGCGAGGAAGACGTTCTGATGGAGATCCACACCAACAACAAGAAGAAGACGCCGCTGGTGGCCAACAAGCTGCCACTGAGCACTTTCGTGGGTGAAGTCAAGAACGTCGTGATCAAGTTCACGAGCCCCGGCCCGAAGCCGACGACCGTGAGCCTGTTCGTGAGCTCCAAGTGGGCGTCCAAGACCACCACTACCACCCAGAAGCACGCCGGTGAGGGCACTGCGAACGCCGTCGCGACCGCCCAGGCGGCGCACACGGTTCACCCCCAGACCGCGCTCGCGCTCCAGGATACCCACCGCCCATGGTTCACCCGCGCGTCGTACTACTACGACACGACCAAGCACGTGTACTCGTACACGACGAGCTTCCGCGTGGTGTCCAAGCTGGCTCGCTTCGGTGAGTCGAGCGCCAACATGGTTCTCCAGAAGGTGAGCGGCAAGTCGCTGCACGACCTCGACCAGCAGTTCCTGGTGCCAGTGCTGGACAATCTGGACAACAAGGTGGACGAGACCATCTCGACCGTGGTGACCAAGCTCTTCGAGGGCCAGCAGTACGTGCTCAAGAAGAAGGATGACGTGGTCGACACTGCGTCCACGGTCGCCTCCGCGGGCGGCTCGAAGATCTCGTCGGCGTTCGGCTCAACCGTGAGCGGCGTCGTGAAGGTGAAGGACTTCACCACGTCGAAGGTGTCCAACGTGACCCACGCCGCGTACGGCACTGTTGTCGGAGTCAAGGACTACACGACGACCCAGGTGGTGAACGTCTCGTCGTCCACCTACGGCACGGTGAAGGGGGCTACGGTGTACGTCCTGAGCCACGTTCCCTACTTGGGAGCGAAAATACGAGCATAGGTGGGGACCCGACAGCAGGACGAACCACCGGATAAGAAGAACAACGCACCGCTCTGATTGAAGTCGAGTGAGAGAGAAGCGAGGGGACGGGAGTACGCCATTGTATTCTCGTTTTTGGAGCACTGGAGAGACAAGAGCCACCCGCCACAACCACCACCAAGAAAACACAAAAACAGGAAACAAACAAGACGACGAAGCAGAATTTTATGAGTCGAGGCAGCGTCTCGGCGTGGTCGGGTGGACTTCGGCTTTCGAGCGGAAGAACGGAAAAGAAACTAGGATGTATGTATGTGGCGCACGCATTGCTTGCGCCACGAGTGAGTATATATCCCGACAGGAAGGACATTCAATGAAAGCAAATATTTTTGTTGGCTTAACAGCTCAGTCACGGCGCTTGCTCCTTTCTTCACTCGCTTTCTCATCATCATCATCATCATCATCGGCCTTTGAGAGCAGCGGCAGTTCGCGAGACGAGGTGGTGCAGTGGCGGAGGTGCAGTAGCTCTTCGCATGGATGGCGAGTGTTTGAGCGGGGCCAGCACTCGACTGGTCGATCGCGCAGGAGGCTTCTCCTGGTCGAAGGGATACATTGGGGCTGCTGCGGTGAACTTGCTCTTTGTCTCAAGAGAAGACGACGAGTGGCTCGCTTTCTGGAGCTGTTTGCGCGACTGACTGGCGCTTTTCTTCCTCTTCACCAACTGCCCCAGTGGCAGTGACGAAGGTGCGCGCGTTGGTGCTGCAAGAGTTGAGTCGAAGGGTGCGAGTTGGAAGAGTTCGCGCTGCTTGACGAGCAGAAACTGCTGCTGCGGACCCACGATGCTCCCGGGGCGGCAGATGCGGCACCAGGCGATGGCTTCCGGAGCCGTGAAGCGGTAGTTCTTGATCAGGAACGCCGCGATGCTGGTGCCCGTGCGCCCCAGTCCGGCCTTGCAGTGCACCGCCACGGCTCCGGTTTCTCGCTCGCAGGTCTATAGAACAGCATAAAGTAGGTCAAAATCGTCAGAAACTCGATACAAAATGCTTGGAAATTGGTCGTCACATACCCTGATGAACTTGTAGAGGACCTCGTCGGGCGGGTTGCCGCCATCGGGATACTGGAGGTCGAGCTGTCGCATTCGTGTTCAGTTATATATGAACGATTTACCAAAAGTCTCAACAAAGTTGACAGGCCTTACATGCTGGATGCCTGCGTGCAGGAACGCCTTGCGGTCGTAGGTCGACGCATCATTAAAGCGCACGACGCAGCTCACGCCCAGCTGATCACTGAACACCTTGGCATACTCTTGCGCCAGCATCGTCGTCACGCCTTTCTGCGCATCGAGCACGACGCGCTCCTTCTGCGGTCCGCTGAACGCCAGGAGCTTTCCGGGCACGAGCCAGTTCATGTCACCGTTTTGGAGCGCGTCAAAGTGCTCGTAGTCGGCCAGCGAGAAGCTCTCGAGGCTCCAGAGCCCCATTTGGATCGCCTGTGCTGATACAAAGCATTGTGATTGAGTTAGAATCATCAGCCTTCGACACCCCGGGTTGTTGGCTAGAAAGACCCCCCATCAGACCTTGTTCACAGCTCGCGCGCAGTCGAGAATCGTGATGAAGAACGAGCAGATGCCGCACGCGGCGTCGCGAAAGCCGAACGGCGCGTGCAGGCTCTTGAATGGCGTCATCGCCTGCTCGGGGGTCTGCTGATGATACATCACCAGGTAGAGCACGAGTAGGTTCATCGCGTTCGCGCGCTTGTGCGGGTGGTCGCTGCTCACGAGCACGATGGTGCGTGGCATGCGGGATTTGTCTGCTGGAGCTTCTACTTCCTGTAGCTTCTTGTCGATTTCCTGGCAGAAGCGCACGGTTTGGCCGAGGCTCAGCGGTCCAAAGTCCGCGAAGAAGCGCGCGTACACGAGTTCATCGTCGATGCACAAAAAGAGCTCCTCTCTGGCGCTCCACACTGAAGCAAGTGGCCCAGCTGAGGCTGGTGCTAAGGCGTAGTCGAGGCGTCCAGGCAGAACCTCCACTCGGTCGAATAGCTTCGATCGCTCGTCTTTAGCAACACGCTCTACCGTCATCGCTCCGCCCTTGGTCTTGCGATTCCAGAGCAATGTCGAGACGATGGAAGCATCCCCACTGATGGGTTTCAGCAGCTACCGTTTCACTCGTGAGCCACGAGTGCTCGGGGTCGGTTACTGCACCTGAAACCGATGGCTATCAATCCATTCCCTTCCTCCTGTCACCAGTTGCGAAGTCTTGATCATCAACCACATCAATAGAGAACTGCTATGGCGTTCACGAGCACGAAAGAGGCAGTCGAGAATGACAAGCACCAGCTCCATGACGCACTGGAAGAGATGCGCGCGAATGCCTCTGACCCGCAGCGCGTGTACTCGCGTTTCGTGCGCATGTTCGACACACTGGCGGCCTCCACCGAAGCTTCACAGGCCCGCGCTGAAACCCTCATAAATGCGGTGCTGGCGCCAGCGAACACTGTCAAGTTCCTGCAGGAGCTCATGGTGCTCCATATGAGTCAGGAGGAGATCCAGTGGTACCTCTGTCGCCTTCTCACGCTCGCGTGCACACATTCGCTTCGCTTCCAGTGCCAGGCTGGTCAACTGGCGCTCTGGAGGGACGTTTTCCAGGCTCGCTCGACGCACCCGGGCTCCATGCGGGTGCTCGAGACTTCGCTGCGCACCTACGAGGCGCTGCTCAACGGCAATGAGTTCCAAGTGATCAATGCACGCCCCACGCAGAAGCTCATCCAGGAAATTCTCGCGACGATCGACCGGTTCGCCTATACGAAGAACACCTTCAGCAACAAAAGTCGCTCCTGTGAAGAGTTTCGACCGGAAATGGTTGTCGGAGCGCTGCGCGTGCTCACGACGATCTACTCGTCGCCACGGATCCAGACGCTGGTTGAGGAGAAGAACGAGCAGTTTACTGAGGCGATCGTCTCGCGACTGATCGCCACGTTCGCTCCGGTTTTCCTTGGAGGCGAGCTTGACGACGTGAAACTCTGGCTGCGAATGTGTCGACTGCAGATCCAGCAACATCGTGGAGTAGTGACCCCTCGTCTCTTCCTCTCGACAGCTAATGCGCCTCACGACGAGAAGCCTTCCAAGCCCTGGTTCGTCCTGCTTCTTGAGAAATGGAGCGACAGTCCGGCGGTCGTGTACGATTTCTTGACCATCTTGACCCACATGTTTGCGTTGCCGCTTGAACTCGGTGAGCATCTCGAGGCACTGGCTCGCGAGTTGCTGGGCAAACACAAGCTGCTTGGGAGGTTCTGTGAGCTGCTCGCGAAGTACAACGACACGCTGACTCAAGTCGCACAGTGGCAAACCTCGTCTACTGGAGAGTATCACCAAACGCTGACTGTGCTGGAAATCGTCCGAATCCTGCAGCAATGGAGCGCCATCGACACAACGCTCAAGGGTTTCGCTTCCTGCCCCCAAGTCAAGAGTCTCCTGATCCCGACGCTCATCACACAGCTGCACGCCAGCAGCAAGCAGATCCAGTCGTCTTTCTCATCTTGTAAGCGACAGCAAGCGCTCCAGATGACGCTCGAGATCTTGATTCTCCTGCAAAAGCTGACGCAGGTCTCCGTCATCCTCAAGAGCGCGCTCACATCCTCCAAGGCTCTGCAAACCACAGTTCACGGGCTGAGAAAGAACCGCACAGCACCAGTCTCGCCGCCATCATCCGCAGTAGCAGCATCCCGCGATCAGACGTCCAAGTCCGACACCGACCTTGACGCGCTCGTGAAGCGAGAAGCCACCAAACTTGCCCATCTGCTTGTGGCTCCAGTTCCTGACCTTCGCCACAGCTCGACTTCCAAGGCGCCGATGACGACGATATCGAGCTCCCGTCAACTGCAGCAGCCAAGCACTCGACTACTCCTCACCAAGCCCGGGCTCAACCCAGCGCGGATCAGCACACGGCAATTGTCTTCATCATCTTCTGCAGCAGCTCTCGCACTCCGATCATCATACTCCTCAACAAAGCTCTAGAGGCAACACAACAATTTCACAGCCATTGCATCACACACATGACTCTATAAAGTTTACCTTCCTCTCACGTTCCATCATCATTTCTTGAATCACTGTCAGCACCTGCGCGGCACCACTCGGATGCGCAGGTCCGTGTGGAACTGGTCGTTGTACTGGCGCGAGTGCACGTGGATGTCTCGCTGCGTCTGCTTGCGGAGCAGTGGCACAACGAGTGTGAGGAACCCGTCGCGGATCTCCGGCAGCAGCCGCGGCAGCTCGACGCCCAGTGGGAAATCCTCCGCCAGTGGACCGCGCGTCGTCACGACCTGCGTGAACCACATGCGCAGGTAGTGCAGCTTCTGCAGATTGGTCGTCCACGAGTGCAGCAGGTAGTGCACCTCGGGCGAGTCCAGGTCGAAATGCGGCGTCGGGTGCCGCACGAGCTCTTCGCGCCACTGCATGGCGTTGCTGTAGAAATTCTCGGCAGAGCTCCCACTCTCGCTGCCTGGACTGATGGGCGTGCTGCTGTCCACGGACGACGACCGCCGGTCTTTCAAAGCCTCGTGGTTACGATGCTGAAAGACACTGTCGTCTTTGTAGTCGTCGTCTTCGTGCTCGCCTTGGTTGCCGAACTTCGTGCCGAGATCGGATTTCCCTTGGCGCTTTTCTGCAGTGGAGGACGACGCGGAAGCTGCGGGTGAGTCCACTTGGAACGCTCGGTAGAGTCGCGACTCCAAGTCTTCGCAGGTCTCGGCCATGCGCTCGAGGTCCAATTTGAGCTTCTGGATCTCAAACTCCTGCTCGCGGATGACCGCCATGTGCTCCTCCTGCTCCAAAGTCTGGCTCTCCTGCTGCGCAGTGAGACGCTCTTCCATGCGCCGAAGCTTGGCTCGCAGCTCTTTCACTGTCTTCTGCTGCGTATTATTTTCGTCGTCGCTCACGTCACCGCCGTGCTGCTCAGGCTTCTCTTCTTCTTCTTCTTCTTCTTCTTCGTCTGACGAGTTCTGCCAAATGTTGACGCTCTCCGGTTTCCTTGCTACAGTGCTGTTCGTGCTCGTGATGTCGTCACTCCCGAGTGAAGACACCTGTTGTTGTTGCGTTTGCTGCTGCTGTTTCTGCAGCGCGAGCGTGAGCTTCTCAACATCACGAAATGCCGCCAGCTTCTCCGCTTTCAAGTGACAAATCGCCTCCTCCGCGTCCAAAAGCTGCGCCTCGAGCTTCGCGATGCGCTCCTCCGCCTGCGTCAGCTCCATCCCCGCAGACACGGACGGCCGCTGCTGGGATGCGCGTGTGCTCTTCGTATTGTGCGCCTCATGCTGACTGAAGGCACTGCTGTTAATACCAACGGCGCTCTTGCGGACTGTGCGCGTCTGCAGCAGCTGCAGCTGGTTCATCATCGCGAACGCCGCCTCTTCTTCCTCGTCCACGTCGTCGTCCTCGCTCTCGTAGCCCGTGATGGTGTGTGCGGCGGCAAAACCGCTCTCGTGGTCTGCATTACCATCGTAGCCACCGTCGTTCTTGCTCTGCTGGTTGCTGTCGGCGTCACTGTCGCTGTCTTCTAAGAGCGACTCGACGTCCAAAGTTTGTTGTTCATGTGCGCTCGTCGCGTTCGTAAACTGCTGACGGTTGAACGAGCGGATCTGCTGCGCGAGCGAGCCGGCGGCACTCGCACCCTTCTCTCCGCTGCTGGTGCGGCGCTGCTGCCTCTGAAGCGCGTCCGCCGCCGTCGTCATGAGGAAATGCGCGCTCGTTCGCTCGCTCGCTCGTCGACTCTCCCTGGTGCGACGCTTTTGCCTTTGCGGAGAAAGGCGTCATTTTTAGTAGAAATCTGTCGTTTCTAAGAGAAGGTGTCCGTTTCCGCATCTGCTTTTAATTGTAGCTCTCGGCTTCAATTGGGAGCAGAAAATGTGCTGCCGTGAAACCACCTGTTTATTGTTTTATGAAGGTTGTTTGCATTCTTCGTGTCTTTGCTGAGGTTACACAGATACGAACACGCAGCTTGACAGCTAAAACACTTGCCGTTTGTATGCAGCGCGCTTTCAGCTTGCGATTTGCAAGAGGTTACACAAATACGAACCAATCACTTGGCTTTTGTATGGAGACGGCAAAAGCGGACTTGATCGAGTGCTTTCCTTCCGATCCATGAGCTTCACTCCTTTCCCTCGCCACATCCTTTCCGCGTCATCAGCAGTCCGCAATTGCCCTCGAAGCCCACGAAGCAAGCAAGCGACGAACGAGCAAGAAGCCTCGTGTTCATAAGACCCCCCCCCATCTCTAACTCTCTATCAGCCACTAATGTTCCGCTCGCTGCTCAAGCCGGCGACGCGCTCGTGGCTCGCGGGTGCCGCCGCCGTGCCAGCGGCCGCGCTCGGCGTCTTCTACGCGCAGCAGCAGCAGCAGCAAAACGAGCCGTCGCAGTGCAAGGAGGCTGGCGGCGTGATCCCCGCCGAGCAGTTCCTCTACGCGCCGCTCTCGAAAGACCCGACCCCGCGCGACAGCATCGAGTTCGACACGAGCGCGCCCATGCAGAAGCGCATGGAGGCCATGATCCTGCGCGTGCAGGACCAGATCGTCGCCGGCATCGAGGAGGTTGACGGCAAGAAGTTCCTCACCGACGAGTGGGAGCGCGAGGGCCACGGCGGCGGCGGCCGCTCCAAGATCCTACAGGTGCGTTTTTGGTATGCTAGCTTATGATTGCATGCGTGTGGGTATGCGATGGCTCCGGATACGCTTGGTAGGCGTGAATGCTGACGCGAGTGAAATTGGTGTGTTCAAATGTTTACACAGGAAGGCAACGTGTTTGAGAAGGCTGGTGTCGGCGTTTCGATTGTTCACGGCAGTCTGCCGCCAGCTGCCACGAAGCAGATGAGGTCGCGCGGGAAGGACTTGGAAGAGGGCAAGGACCTGCCGTTCTACGCGTGTGGTGTGAGTCTCGTGATGCACCCGCGCAACCCAATGGCGCCGACGATCCACTTGAACTACCGCTACTTTGAAGTCGAGACCGGCCGCCTGGACGCCAATGGAAAGCCGATCAAGCTCGCGTGGTTCGGCGGCGGCGCTGACCTCACGCCGAGCTACCTGTTTGAGGAAGACGCGCGCCACTTCCACGCGGTCTACAAGCTCCAGCTCGACAAGCGTGACCCGGCGCTCTACCCGGAGATGAAGAAGACGTGCGACAATTACTTCTACATCCCTCACCGCCAGGAGGGTCGCGGCATCGGTGGCTTCTTCTTCGACGATCTCGAGGAGAAGCCCGAGGAGTCGTTCCAGATGGTGCGCAACTGCGCCAACTCGATGCTGGACTCGTACCTGCCGATCTTGAAGAAGCGCAAGGACATGCCGTTCACGGAGAAGCAGAAGGAGTGGCAGCAGATGCGTCGCGGCCGCTACGTTGAGTTCAACGTCATGTACGACCGCGGCACCAAGTTCGGCCTCGCGACCCCGGGCTCGCGCATCGAGTCGATCCTCATGTCGCTCCCACTCACGGCGCGCTGGGAGTACATGCACTCGGTGAGTCCCTGTGTTCTGCTTTGTTGTTTGCGTTGCCATGCATGCATGTCTAGAGGTCGCTGACGGTTGGATCTTTGTTTTTCATTTGCAGCCTGAGAAGGGAACGTGGGAAGACAAGACGCTGCAGGTGCTCAAGAACCCGGTGGACTGGCTGAGTGTGCCCGAAATCGACCTTGAGGCGCTCTCCACGGCCGAGCTGCTGCAAGAAATCGCGCGACGAAGCGAAAAGTAAAGGGGTAAGTGTGTTTACAGCTGCTGCGAGTAGGTCTGACAGAACAGAAACACAACCGCGCTGGCCAAGACTGTGGAAAGGATAGAAGGAACAACCGACCGAAGACACACAAGCGCCGCGCTTGCGCATCATGCACATCAGTCTTGTTATGTGGTAATGATTGAAAGGTTTTAGTACCAACCAGTGGCTTATTGTCTGTTTAATTCTGCTAACTTGGTGCAATAACGAACAGGCTCCAGCCATTCGATCGAGCCTTCGCTCAACAACCTCTGCTCTACGAGATCGTCGAGAGCGAGCGCCTGCCATGCTTCGATGGGCGAAGAACGGTGAAGAACGTGCTTCTCAGCGACGAGGCAGTCGAGCGATTCGACTGCGCCGCCGCAGTACTGGAGCCCTTCCTGTTCCCTGGCTACCCGTCGCATCGTGTTCTTCTCCGCGTTTACCTTGTCTGTCTGCCTCATCAAGAACCTGACGCCTTTCCTCGTGAGCGACACGGCCGTGAAATGCGCCAGCGGATTCCTCGACCAACGCTGGAGACTCTGCCTACTGCTCGCGATCGGTGGTGTCGGTTACGATGCAATCACAGCCTTGGTCGTGCTGCAATCTCTCAGCGTCGGCAACCGCGTTGGAACTTAGCAGCGACTACAACAATCTCAGTGGCGGAGCTATGTGCGACGATGCTGTTCTCCGCCGGGTTCGTCTGCTGCTGCGCAAGCTCTTCACGTTCCGTCGACTTTGTCTTCTTCTACTCGCAGGTGGTGCTGAATCTAGCGAAGAGCGTGATGGTCGCGCTCGAGCTGTTCTTGTGGCAACGCGTGACCGTGGACAATTGCCTGATCTCCCACCAGGTCGTTTGAAGGCTCGATATCAAGTTCGACGTGCTGTCGTTCCTCTTCAGCCACCAGTTCACGGCCTTCATCCGGATCCTGGGCCGACTGCATCGCCTGTGGACCAAGAAGAGCAAGAATGAACCTTGAAATAGCGCCCAAGTCAACCTAAATGCGGCAGAGTCTTCGACTGTGCAGTCAAGACCTCGACAGCGTTCACGACCAGCCAGTCCGCCGTGGGGGGTTGCGATTCTCGCTGCTCGTGTCCTCGTTTCGACGTACAAAGTCCAGAAGGCTCTGCGTCTCGGTCATACGGAAACGATGAGCTCAATTCACCCGCCATCG
>JAASFQ010000672.1:0-16601 GCA_023333845.1 Globisporangium polare | reverse complement strand
TATCGAAGTGGACGCGAACTCGTTCACGGAGGGCTCGTTCAAGGTCCTCGGCGACAAGTGAGTTCACCACTGCTCTCGTGTATAAGCATACAGGATTGTCCAAGCATACTCAATCTGCATATGATCGTTTGTTTGTAGGGGCACGGCGATTGTGACGTACAAGCAGGGTCCGCTGCCGCAGACGAACCCAGATGAGGACGCAGACAACAAGTCCGGGCTCGTCGCCTTCGACGTGCTGCAAGTGCAGCTGGAGGATGGCAGCGAGTTCTCGGCGCTCGACTCGTACGTAAAGAACGAGTCCATCGCGACGCAGCAAAAGTCTCAGTCGCTCGGCAAGAAGCTCTTCTTCCCTGTGCGATATGTACTTCTTTTCATCCGTTGTTGAGTTCGCGAGTGTACTTATTTATCGCCATCCAATGGCACCACTATGCATGCCCAGGTGATTATCGGCGTGGTGATCGGCGGCATCTCGTCGTTCTTCGTGATCCGCATCCTGCGCAACCGCCCAGCGTATGTGCACAAGATCGTGCTGGACCACGTGAACAACAACGAGATGGCGCGCGCTTTGCTGGGCCACCCGATCAAGAGCAACCGCAAGGACTACGTGGGCTCGCTCTCGCAGCAGGCGGCCAACTACTCGATCTCGTGCCGCGGCCCGAAAGGTGAGGGCACTCTGATCATCAAGGCCTTCAAGGACGAGAAGGACGCCGAGCGCGAGCAGAACGAGGCCGGGCCGCTCGAGATCATGACAACGCCCGGCAGTGCGTGGAAGTTCTCGACTCTGGTGCTCTCGGTCAAGCGCAACGGCAGTCAGCGCGCCAAGAACTCCAAGACCATCAACTTGCTCTCGGGCCCGTCGTCGCTGCCGGTCAAGAAGGTCGAGTAGCTTTTGAGGCATTGTGCATGCGACGGAGAAACGCAACGCTCCTTCAGGCCATGCGACAGACACAGGGGCCACTAACATCACCCAGAATAGACACACTTAACCACACAACAAGTGCAGTCCAGCAGCCGATGGCTTCAGGAGCAGCACTCACGCGCGTCAGCAGCAACGGCTTGCGCAAGCTCACATGCTTGTCTGTCTATTTGTCAAAATAGATTCCAGTTGGTTTGCTTGGATCAGTTGTGAATTTCCGACGCTTTGTCCCCCCCCTCGATCAGAATCATAGTGTTTCAAGATAGCTTTCTAATCTATTTATGAACGCTTGTGCGAGTGATGGTCTGTCACTCGCCCAAGTGAAGGTCCCCCATCCTCATCTGAGGCTGAGAACAGCAGCTCGCCACTTTTCCCACCAGCGAGAAAGAAAAAGATCTCCTTCGTCTGGACGAAGAGTCACTGAGCGCCAGACGCGCTCGCCCGCTCACTCTATTGGCGCATCTTCCAACCAAACACGCATCGCATCGCGTGCGTTCACGCTCTTCCATCTGAGATAACAACAGCACGAGGCAATTTGATTGGAAGCCTCTGCTCACTCATTCCTCAACTCGCCACCGTCACACCACCACCGCAACGACCAGCCGCAGCAGCTATGAACATGAACAACATCATGAACTACTACTACCAGGGTCGCGCGAACGTGCCGATGGTCTCGTCCTTCTCCATGGACGTCACGGCGTTCTCGAGCGACCTCTTCGACTACCCCGCGACATCATCCAGCACCCGCGGGGGGAGTGACCTGCGCAACGCGTACGTGCTCTGCTGGGAGAACGTGCTCATCCCGACCAAGTGGCTCTGCCAGCGCGTGGGGCTGCGACCGACGCCCAAGGGTCTCCAGGAAGCGAAGGAGCGCGCGATGGCCAACCCGTACCTGCAGCAGGCGCTCGCGGCGATCGAGCAGCTCATCTTGCAGCTGCTCAACACCGTGGCGGCGTGCGGCCCCGTATACATCGTGAGCGAGGAGAGCGTGGCGTTCGTCGAGGCCATGTGCAAGACGTTCTTCCCGCGGCTCGCCTACTGCCTATCAAGCGCCACGACCATGCAGGGCGTGCAGGTCGTCGGCGCGCCAAAGAAGTTCGTCTCCACGGCCGAGAAGACCGCGTGGCGCGTGAATCTGCTGCAGAGCCTCACGCGCGACCGCCTCTTTGGCGGTGCGCCTCATTTGTTGCTCGATGCAACTGCGGGGCGCTTCGGGCTCGTGGTCATCAGTCCGCACCAGGTGGACGCCTTCGCGTGCTCCAAGACGCTCGAGATCGCGCCGTTCGTGATCCCCAAGAGCGTGCAGATCGCCAACGCGCGCAACCTCACGCTCGACCAGTTCTGTCTGCACCTGCAGACGCTCGGGCAGTACATCCAGCAGGCCACGCCCTGCGACACGGCCTTCGCCGTCACCTTGTAGCTCTACATCGTAGTAGTCATGTGAGTTTGTAGCCATTCATTTGCTAAACCCCTCATTGCTTTGGCTCGAGAAATGCATTCGTGTTTGTTTTCTGTGAGGTTATCACTGAGCGTACCAACACACGAAGAGCGATGCTTTTCTGCAATGAAATGATACAATAGACTGGAAGGCTGGGGGTTGAACGGCTTGCTGGCTGGCCTTCTTACACCTTGGAGGACGGCGTGGGGCTGACGCCGATGGGCGAGAGTGCGCCCGTGGGCGTCACCTCGATGGCGTAGTTGTCCATGGTCTGTGGATCGTGCATGTCGCCGCTCGCGGCCGTCGAGACCACGAACGTGAGTGCGATGGAGCCCAGGAACGGCACGATAGTCAAAAAGCCGAAGGACACGGCGGTCTTGAGGTTCGCGCACTTGAGCATGAAGCCGTACTCGCTGCAGGCGTCGACGTAGTCCGAGGCCGCGAGCGCGATGGACGCGCACAGGAAGAAGAACGCGAACAGCGCATCGACGACCCGCGAGACGCGCGCGCGTGGACGCAAAGCCGCGCCTACAGGACAGAGCTCGACGAAAGAGAGCGACCAGCCGGCGTACATGAGCCCCGAGTACGTCACGAGCAGCAGGAAGCTCGACTCGTGGCTACCCAGGCGGTACGTGTTGCCGCCCAGCTCGCTCGTCGTGAAGCCCGCAGCCAGTGTCGAGAGTGCCACGAGCGATCCGGCGGCCTGCAGTGCGCGCAGCGTCATGCGCGAGAGCGACAGCGCGTACGGGGACATCACGACGCGGAGCATTGCTGACGAGATGGGGCTTGCGTGGGAATGAAGAGCTCTTGGGGATGGCGAGGCAGAACGGCGAATGGCTTGTAATCAACGAGAGAGGAGGCAAGCGAATGGACGGAGTTGGACTCCTGGGTTTTCACGGGAAGTGATCCGTTGGGCGTCGCTTCGTGTGCGGCTTGTCGAGTGCGACGCCCTTTTGGACATCAGTCAGAGCATGGAGACATTCCCACTTTCGAGCCAAGTGCTCGACCATTCTCTGAGATCTGGAAGGAAAACGTCGTGTGGGGCTGCGAATTTTCGTTTTTTGTATTGACTTTTGCGTTTGAGAGAAGCGGCGTGGTGAATGAGTGAAACAGTTGAGTTTCACGGGTGAGCGCCTTCGCAGCTCCTTCTCGTCCGCTGCAGATGGAACCAAAGCGCGCGAGCTGCAGCTTTTCGTATGGGCAAAGCGCAGGGTCTCCTTTTTGACTGGTCATGAAGCCATTAACGCCCCCTTCAACGCTTCAACGGCCCTCGGCTATTTGTGAAGCGAGGATACCTCTTTTCCTTCTGATAATCGTCGTGTAAGATTCCCATTGCTGTTGGCCTTCTTGGCTGTGCCATCGAGCCCATTTTCTGGTCCGACCAGAGCAAAGGAGTGGATCGAAATGCTATCCGGAATTAGGCTCTCGAGCCATTCTCCACCATGGCATCAATCATAGCGATCAGCCTCTTGCTGCTGGAGGTGGCGCGAATAGCCGGACCCCATTGCGAATTCACCTGCAGCTTGCTTCCAAGAATCACCATTTAGAGTTTCACGAGTCCACCAAGATGAAGTGCCTGAGCAAGCCCGTGGCGTTCGCGGTCTTCTCAGCGTGCCTCGCGCTCATCGGCAGCAGCGGCGTCCAGCAGGTCGAGGCGCGCGCATTTCGCCACGACGATGCGACGCGCGTCCCAACGGCCAAGCACATCCTGCAGCGCGAGCACTACTACGCCAAGAGATACCACGGCGTCCAGGTCGACGAACCCAATGCACCACCAGTAGATGACGAGGGACTGGTTCCAGAGATCCCAGGTGCGGTCCCAGCTTTAGACTATGAGTCGGTCGTCCGCAGGATCTCGTCCGCAGCCATGCGAGTCTTTGGTTCCTCTCCATCATCGGACGACCAGGTCAAGGACCTCGTGATCCTTGATGAGGTCAAGTTCCAGGCGCCAGTGAAGACGCCCATGCCCGCTTCAGTCAAGCGCAGCAGCAAAGGCAAGCTCTGTGTCGTGGGGATGTGCGGCCTCAGCCTCTTCTTCGCCTCGCTCGGGGTCACCTTCGCCGCGTGCTTCCTCGTCGTGTACCTGCTGGATCGACAGCTGCACCGCAAGAAGAGCCTGAATGATGCCAGCAAGAAGTCAAAGAAGAAGAGCGACGACGAGACTGAGGCGAAGCCTGTCACAAAAGCCCCAGCAGCGGCGGTCGTGAAGCGAAGCGTAGTCGCCACGACCAACAACACCAGCACGAGCCGCAAGCGCTCGATGAACGGCATCCGCGCGCGTGTGCTCAACTACTACCAGGACGTCTCGGACATGAGCGCCTCGATGCTGCATCGCCGCCCGCCACTTGGGATTTAAGAGTCAAACCAGGAGAAGGTTTACAACAGCCAAACATACCGCAGGCTACTTCAAGTGTAGCCACGCATTCCTATACACCATGTCCTTCTCCCAAAGTCTCTGACCATTTCAGTTGGACGCATGTTTGTCCACATTAGCTAGACGCTTGCTGTTGTTGTTGTTGTTGCTGCTGGTTCTCTTGCCACTCCTTGTGCTCGAGCTCCATCTACAGCCACATACACAAGTCATTCACACCAAACTCTCCAGCCCACTCATAGTACCAGAGCTCCACATACCTGCTGGAAATGGGAGATCGAGTCCGCAATCGCTGTCTTCGTCGCAGCCTGTGCTCGCTCGAGTGTCTTCGAATGCAGCGACGCGGCGGCTGCGCTACCGTCACCAACGCCAAACTCTGCCTTGCGTGTCTCCATGTTCTTGAGCTGCTGCTTCCAGTTCTGCATGCGCTGAGACCGCTGCTCCTCGTAGACCGAGAGGTCAAAGTCGTCGAGCAGCACGTCCACCTCGCTCTCCACTTCGCTGGGCCTTGCGCCTGTTAAGGACGAACCTGACGGCGACGACAATGCCAACAGGTTCTGGCTCAGCTCGACCTCCATCTCCAGTTCCACGTAGCGGCTTCGCGGCGAGTACACGGCTGAGGAGAGTGACGTCGACCGCCCACTGCGCGGCTCGCCAGTCGTACCACCGCCGCTCTTATTTCCAGTCGCCTCATCGTCGTACGAGAGCGTCTGCGCGCGGCGGAAATGGTCCACCTGCACTAGGTTTGGCAGTCGCTCGAAGAACAGGTGCACGTAGGACGGCATGTGGCGAATGAACGGGTTGCCCGCGAGCCGCAGGATCACAAGCGACTCTGGGAACTCGTCTGCTGAATAGTAGACACACACACACACATAGGAAATGGTTAATGCCCAGTCATTCCCAGCGAGACCAAGTCGCAGCTTATGGGTCGCTTACGGATGTCAAAGTCTTCAATGCAGTTGTTGGACAGGTCCAGGAACTTGAGCTGATCGCACACACAGTAGCCATGGAAGTATTAGTGCATATAGCTCGGTCATTTGCCAAGAGTTCATATGGCTGCGTACATTCTTTAGGTGACGCAAGCCCCCGACCTTCTCGATGCGGTTGCCGCCGAGCGCCAGGAACGACAGGTGCTCATGGTTGTCCAGGTTCTCAATCGCGCGCAGCAGGTTGTGCTGCAGGTAGAGCTCCTGCACGTGCGTGAACGCGTCCAAGTTCTCGATCTTGCCAATGTTGAGCCAGTCCAAACGCAGCGTCTTCTTCTGCAGCAGTGCGTCGATCTCCTGCTCTTCCGGCACCTGCTGCTGTTGCTGTTGCGATTGCTGCGCGCGTCTCGAATCCTGCGAGTCCGGGTCGTCGCTCTCGTCGCCCGTGTCGTACTCGCTCTGACGCTCGCTGGACGCAGCGGTGCTCGCGCTCTCGCGGATCAGCTGCATCGTGAGCTTCACGGCGCGCTCGTTCTCGCTCAGCAGACCCGACGTGGACGTGCCAAAGATGATGTCTTCGTCGAGCGCCTCGATCTGCGCGTCCGGGTCCACGTCGTTCGCTTCAAAGCCCACGCCACCGCCCTCGTCGCTGCCGCGCTGCTGCTGTGTGCGGTACATGCCACCACCGCCACTGGAGCCAGTGGAGTCCCGGTTCAGGTAGCTCTCGTCGTCCGTGTCGCTGAAGTCGGATGCCTCGGCGGACGTCACTGGGGGGTGCGCGCGCGTGGACTCCGCGGCGTCGCTTGGCGGATGGTGCTGCATGGCTGTGGGTGTCTGCTGCACTAATGTGGGATCCTGAAGCGGTCAATTCGAGTCTCGTAGTCGCTCTCTATGCAGCGCAACAGAGAGCTCTCGTTCTCGAAGGTGCTGGCTGCGCTTGGCTTGTGTGCCTGCTCGTCGTTTCGATTTGCTTGAGGCGAACTGGACTCGTGCGCAATATTGGCGGTGGTCGGATGACTACCTGGTATGACTATTTTGACTACATTTTACTGAAGTCGCCAAAAACACTTCAACAAAAGCGGGGATTACGCCATGCTTTCAGCCACTCATCGAGTAGATGAATCTGGTTTTGGCCAATCGAATAGAAGAGCCACTTGAAGAGCTATTTTTAGGCGCACCGAAGCGGCATGCCTCTTCACACGCGCCGTAAATATGGGGCGCGGCGGATGGTAACGACAACGTCGCGCTCGGGTCACGGACGCTCACTGTCACGCGCATCGCTGTTGCTTGCGTTCACGACCTGCGCTGCTGAGAGAGAGAGAGAGGAAGCGCGTGGGTGGCTGCCGATTACGAGCGCATTGACGACAAATGGCGCTGTTCCACGACTGCTGGACGAACCGGCGGTCGACGCTCGCGCTGCTGCAGCAATTGCTAGAGTATGTCTGTGCGTGTGCGCTGAGCAGAATAGGTGGGATACGTGGTGAACAGCTATTCCAACATGTGTATGTGTCTGTTGTGCTGCTGCAGTGATGCGAAAGCGAATGAAGTACGTGAGCGGCGCGCCGCGATCGACATCCAGCGGCTCTTCCGCGGGCAGCTCGTGCGTGCGACCGTCACTGCAAAGAGGTTCGTGTCCCGCGTCATTCTGCCAGCATAACGCGTCACATGTCCTTGATATCCAATGCGGTGATACTATTCGGTAACACGCGACAGAAACGCAGAGATCGTGATCTCGCGCGTGTACCGAGGGCACCTGGCGCGCCGAAGATGCCGCCGCCTGCGCGAGCAAGACCGGCTACTCA
The DNA here is from genome assembly GCA_023333845.1 of Globisporangium polare. Lineage (NCBI taxonomy): Eukaryota > Oomycota > Peronosporomycetes > Pythiales > Pythiaceae > Globisporangium > Globisporangium polare. The sequence goes on along the minus strand of JAASFQ010000672.1, from coordinate 9,148 downwards.
AGCGCGAGTGCATCCTGAATTATTATGCCGTCGTCATCCAAAAGTCGCTGCGAGGCATGCACAGTCGGCGCACAAAGCTCGACTTCCGGATCCGCAAGGCGTACGTGACCGAGATCGCGACCAAGGGCGAGGAGATGCGGCGGGTCCTGACCGAGAACCTCCGGCAGCAGCAGCTTGTGAGTTGCTCTATAGGGACACCTGTACACAATGGCGCAGACGTATTGACTCTCGTGACGTGCTTTTATATCCGTACAGGACGAGCAGCGAGCAGTGGACGAGGCAGCCCAGAAGGAGCTGCTCGAAGTCACGCAGAACCTGCACCACCTCGTGAGCACGCGTGCGATCTCGGGCGTGTACAACGCGCCGATGCAGCCCTCGGGGCCAGCGACGTCCTTTGGCGTACCCGTGGAGGTGCACATCCGCGAGAACACGCGCACGCTCGTGGCGAACCAGCTGGCGAGTAGGAAGCCTGCGACGACGCTCAAGCCGTACCCGCCGTCGAACAAAGCCACGATCCAAGCCGCCTCGGCGTATGGCGCGGACCTGAAGGAGGTGCGCACCCAGAAGAAGTACCACAAGCTACGCCGCCTGAGCGCGACGGATTTCCAGACGGTGCACAATGCGGCACGAGATGAGGCCAAGAAGCTCAATCAGCCGGGGATCAACGCCGGTCTCGACTACCTCGACGACTGGAACAACCCTTTCAAGAAGCGAGGCGTCCCAAGGAGCAAAGAAGACCTGCTGCCGAAGCTCACAACGCTCGAGAAGGCGCCCAAGAAGCCCTTCCACCTCACCTACGGTGGCAACAAGAGCAAAGTGCTGCCGAACGACCGCTTCGACGTGTAAGGGGAATGGGAAAACTCGACTCCAGTTTTGAACAAATGTGCGGAGTTGAGAAGAGCGTGTGTAAAAACAAGCAGGTTTATGAGCTTGGATCTGCTTGTGTGGGTGTCACCCTGTTCTCACTGCTAGGAGGTTGAATGGACGGACACAAAACAACTTGATCTTCTCGCGCCTCGGATACGGTTTGTAGGCTACGCGTTTCTCTCATGCGCGGAGTGTGTGTGAGCTGGAGGAAGATTTATTCGTCGCTGATCTTTTTCAGCTCGTTCATGTTGGTGCCGGCGATTCGCTCTCCTGTTGGGGGTCCAGGAAGACAGTTAGGTGACCATACTCGCTTGATAGATATACAGACTGTGTGAGAGGTGCGTACCGATAAACTTCAGGCTCGAGATGATGGTCTCGTCCGCGCCGTTGTTCTCTTCCACAAAGAGCTACGTCATGGCAAGTACAACAATGAACGAGTGAGCATAACACATATTGGCGATACTGTCACATACGAAAGCACGCTCACAGTGACGCTCTTGACGCGCTGGAACTTGACGAAGCGCAGCTCGATCTCCTTGCTCGGCTCGAAGTCGTCGTCGGTCAGCTCTATTGTCTGCGTGGGCTCGATGTCCCCGGCGTCCGAGAACCCAAGGCTCGTGCGGTTCGCAAAGAGCTTGAGTACTCGCGGCGCGTTTTCTACGCGTGCAAAGCAATACGTAGGTCCGGTTGTTAGCGTCCCCATGCTTGTAGCATTCGTAAGGCAGAACAGTAAACAAGCGAGCGGGCTCATTACCTCCCGCAGGGGCGACGATGTTGATCGAGTGGATCTTCACGGCGTCTTGGAACTCAATGTGCAGAATCAATTGCTCTATTCACACAGCAGCAGCAACCGAAGCAACAACATGACACGTTATACGTTCATTAGTCACACAACAAGCGAGCAGCCAAAGCAATCGCGCAGCAACAGCGAACGCTGTCGTTCGCGTTGCACCGCACGTACCGTCAGCGTCCGACTTGAGCTGCAGCGTGGCGTCGCCGATGAAGAGGTTGCCGAACGGGTAACTCGGGTTCTCGTTGAGGCAGTAGCACTCGGAGCGGCTGAACGCGTCCGAGAGGTCTCTGAACTTTGCTGCGGCCGCCATCTCTCTCGTCTTCTTCTTCTCACTCTCTCTCTCTTGGTGTTCACGCCGCTTTCCTCTTCGAGAATGTGTTTTGGTTCAAATAGGAATTTGCGATACAAAAACGAAGAGGGGGGAAACCAGCTCGATCTTTTTTGTCGCAACCCGTGATTGGATACAATGCTATTTGCGCTTTGTGATTGGTTGAAAAGGTAGCACTTTCGCAGATGAACTGAACAGCAGGCGCGATTCCAGTGCGGAAATGGATCGCGAAGCGCCGTGGCTCGACGACGCCGACGAAGATGCAGGCGCAGAGCTGGGTGGCGCGCGCCAACACGACGCACAGATGTGCCACATCTTTGGTCTGGCATCAATGCCCACCCACCAAGATCGTGTGATGCTCGTGCGCTGCTATGGTGTGAATGCGAACGGTGCTTCGTGCACGCGGACGTCGATGGTGTCGGCGGACTGCGAGCTTGAAAGCTCAGAGTTCTGCTACAGACATCGTCACCAGAAGCAGCAGAGAAACTCAGAAGACCCAACGAACGCATCGCAGTGGTGCTCAAGGCGCTCGTGCCTCCGGGTCCCACTGAGCTGCTCGCCGCGTTGTAGAGCGTGGTGCTCGCTGTCGCTCGCAGCGTCGTCACTCTTGCTCACAGCACTTGGCGTACTCAAGAAGGACACGACACTGTGTTTATCAGGTGCAGCGGGCTGGTTTGCCTCCATGCTGTGGATGTGCGTCGTGGCGTGCGAGCTCCTCTGTCGCGCAGTGCCTCCCGCGATTGCGGCGCAGGTCGCGCTCAGTGCGTTGCATGTACAGATTTCAGACAAGCGCGGCTCTGTTGACGATTATGACTGCGACGAACTGCAGAAGCAATAAGCAGAATGGCAGGAAGGTGAAAACAGCAACGAGTGGTGTTTAAAAATACTTCTAACTGGGGGTTGGTTGGTTGGTTGGAGGCGGAAACTGGTTGCCTTTATCGCCTTGATGGCAACAAGCGAGCTGACTCATCATGGCTTGCCCTCAAAGCGCTCGCTTTACGGCTTCTGCTTCTTCGTCGCGCCGTTGTTCTGCTCCATCTCGTTCGGTGCGCGGCCGAAGACCTCGTTCAGCTGCTGCGACACGCGGATGAACGTCGTGCGCTTGCTCAGCTCGCGGAGCTCGCTCGCACCGACGTATGTGCACGTCGAGCGCACGCCGCCGAGGATCTCCTTGGCGGTGCCAGCGACTGGGCCGCGGTACGGCACTGTCACGCTCTTGCCCTCGCTGGCGCGGTACTCGGCGACGCCGCCGGCGTGCTTGTTCATGGCCTCGGACGAGCTCATACCGTAAAACTTCTTGAAGAACTTGCCGTTGATCTCGATCTTGTCGCCGCCGCTCTCGTCGTGGCCAGCGAGCATACCGCCGAGCATGACGAAGTCCGCGCCCGCGCCAAACGCCTTCGAGACATCGCCGGGGCACGTGCAGCCGCCGTCCGAGATGACGTGGCCGTTCAGGCCGTGTGCCGCGTCCGCGCACTCCAGCACAGCAGAGAGCTGCGGGTACCCGACGCCAGTCTGCTTGCGCGTGGTGCACACCGAGCCCGGACCGATGCCGACCTTGATGATGTCAGCGCCGGAGAGCAGGAGCTCCTCGACCATCTCGCCCGTGACGACGTTGCCGGCGATGATCGTGTGCGTTGGGAACGCTGCGCGCACGTCCTTCACGGCCTGGACGAAGAACTCCGAGTAGCCGTTCGCGACGTCCAGGCAAATGAAGTTGATCGCAGGGTGCGCCTTGAGGATCACCGTGATTTTCTCAATGTCCGTGGCGCTCGAGCCGGCGCTGACAGCCACAGTCGGCAGCGCGTCTGGGTGCGCGGTCGCAAACGCGCGCCACTCGGCCGGCGTGTAGTGCTTGTGCACGCACGTGATGAACTGGAGCTTCGCAAGCTCAGCTGCGACCTCGAACGTGCCGACCGTGTCCATGTTGGCCGCGATCACAGGCTACATTCGCAAAGTACGAGCACACACAGATACATAGAGAGTTAGCATAGCTGTACACAGTCACACATAGAGCCATAGTAACAAAACAAATGCAACCACGTACCACGCCGTGCCATTCCTGCTTGGAGTTGCGGAACGTGAACTTGCGCGAGACGTCCACCTGCGAGCGGCTCTTGAGCGTGCTGCGCTTCGGGCGGATGAGCACGTCCTTGAAGTCCAATCGGATCTCGGTCTCAATGCGCGGCATCTTGAGAGAGCTTGGAGCTTGAGAGCTTGGGGAGGCGAGGCGCGTGAAGACTGGGACGGAGGACGGCGGCGGCGGCAGCAACTTGCGCAGGCGGCAGCAAATCGCAGAGTGAGCGAGCGTTTCGGTCTGGCGGCGCGCGCTGCCCAAGGCCCTGCTGGTGGTTGCGCTCGCCCACTCGCCATTCGGCTCTGTGTTGTCACAAGAGGGTCTCCATGCTGAAGCACAGTCCCAGGGCGAGTCGCCCTGGGCTTCTCCATCATCGTCGTCAAGGCCAGGCGATCGCCAGGTCGCCCGCACTTTTTCGCTGCTTCGCATTCAGGCAGACAGCAAGCTCGCGTGTTGCTCATCTCCTTTTCCGTATACCCGTCTTTTGTGGCCTTTCGGAGAGAGATGGTTGTGCTGCTACGATACTGAAATGCGCAGATTGAGCCTGGAGATACAGACATACGCGGTTACGGACTGGAGACGAAAGCTGAATGCGGAAATAGAAGTAGAAACGCGCTCATTCAGTTTCTAACTCAGCCACCCGACACTCGCTCTTTTTACGCTTCGTGCGTAATTACGCATGACCGGAGCGCATTGCGGCACGGAGCTCCGCCTTTTTACGAAACGCGGATTGGTTGGGCGCGATGGATTGCCAGCACGAGCATTGCTTGCACCGACGACGCGCGCGCCGAGTTATTACCAACTGAACCAGGAAGAAATGTCGGCACGTGGACGTGGCGGACGTGGAGGAAGCTTCGGAGGAGGTCGCGGCGGCGGTGGCCGTGGCGGCAGTTTCGGCGGCGGCGGTGGCTTCGGCGGTGGCTTCGGCGGCCGCGGCGGCTTCAACCGCGAGCCAGAAGGCCCACCAGCCTTCGTTGTCGGTGCGTGTTCATCATCCATGTGCATGCGCACACGCACTGTGCACATCTTGTAGCCTGTTAGTAGAGCTGTGTGACTGATAAACTGTGTGTGTCCGTTGTAACATTGCAGAACTCGGATCGTTCATGCACGCGTGCGAGAACGAGATGGTCTACAAGAGCACGAACGACAAGGTGCCGTACTTCAACGCCGGCGCGTTCCTCGAGAACAAGACCCGCATCGGCAAGGTCGACGAGATCCTCGGCAACATCAACGAAGTCATGTTCACAGTCAAGCCGGACACGGGCGTGTCGGCCACGGCGTTCAAGCAGGGCGACAAGGTCTTCATCAGTCCGGACAAGCTGTTACCGCTGAGCAGATTCACGGAGCAGCCAAAGAAGCCATCAGGTGGCGCGGGCGGCCGTGGCGGTGGCCGTGGCGGCGCTCGTGGTGGCGGATTCGGCGGACGCGGTGGCGCCCCAGGCGGTCGTGGCTTCGGCGGTGGCCGTGGTGGTGGTGGTGGTCGCGGCGGCGGCTTTGGCGGCCGTGGCGGTGGTTTCGGCGGCCGTGGTGGTGGCCGAGGTGGTGGCCGCGGTGGTCGCTTCTAGGTTATTATATCGTAGATTATCATTGTAATTCTCATGTGGGCAAACAAAAACAAAATCAACAAAAAGCAAAACACACCATCAAGAGAAAGATGCACATTCATACACACCAACCCAGCGCCCCACTTGTCAGCATCCATGTCATTGCATCTGCATTCTCGTCTACCCATTGCTATCCAGCCGCATAACTCTCCGCTCCTATCTGGTGTTGTCGAGAGAAGGTTGAGCACCGAAGCGTCCTGGTGCGCAGTCGGTCAAAACTCTTTGCGGTCCTGTATCGATTTGAGCCCTCTCATCTCCGAAGTCCTGGCTTCTAGAGAGTTCTCCCGCACCACTTCGAGCCTCGCCTGCATGCTGGATGCCGGAGGTGCAAGAGTCCTCTTGCTTCGGACTGATGACCCGGCTGCAAGCATCACTGAAGCGACACACATCATGCTGCTAGGATCGCAAATCTGAAGACAATGTGATCCACGGCGGTGAAATGGCTCACAGCCATGCTAAACTGCCAATGTGTTCTCTGCTGCACACGAACACGGATTTCGATAGAGGGGGCCTCGCATCGCGTTTGCAGAACCGCGAGCGATCCAGACGCATAGCGAGTTTGAAATCCCACCTCAGCGACCCTCACTAGCTGCACGATCTGTGCCCCCCAGACGACGGACGCACTGGGTGGCCTGAAGCACACGCCAGACGGTGATCGCGATGGACGCTCCTGGGCTCCTCTAAGACTCACCCATGTCCAGATAGCGCATAGCAACAAAACGTGCGAGCCGCTTGGAAGAGATGAGGAGATCCATCCTCGGTACAGCATGCATGGGGATATTCCGAAAAATAACTTTATTCTGCGCATCAATCTGCCTGGCAATGGGGCGCTTTCAACCGAAATCGTCTGCGGCTCTCTCCATCTGTCATAGCGGAGCCTTGGTGAATGACCTGGCGTCGCGCGATCCTGCGCGTCCGTCCTGGATCCGCCCCATGCACTTCTGGCATTTACAGTCGCTCTAAGCACTCGAACTGCACGATGCTGTTACCACGGATGACCTGCAGCAGCCACGCAAGACATACACGTGGGAAGTTAGCACGTTTCCCCCCATTCATTCACTCAGTCGCTAGTTCACAGGCACTTTGTACTGCTCTTACCACCATGCCGATGCGGTTGGACTCGGTCGCGGACACCTCCTCCACGGTCTCGTCGAGCGTGACGTTCATGAACTGGTCGAAGCCGCGCAGCACGCCCGTGACCTTGCGGTTGCCGTTGAGCTTGAGGCTCAGGCGCTTGTCCATGTAGCGCTTGAGGTCCGGTCCCGCTGCCTTCACCATTCTTGCTCGCCTTGTCGTTGGTTGCTTTTGGTTTGTTTGTTGGTTCGCCAAACGAGCTCTCTCGGGAGACTTCACATAAAGTCCGCTTCAGGCTGCAGTCGTCGTCACAGAAAGTCCGTCCCGGGAAGCTTCAAAAACATGTCCACTGAGAATATTGGTGTGGCTCAAAGTCGGATGGGTCTCTTCGAATGTGATCTTGCCTTTTGTATGCTCGGGAGAAAACCCTTTCCGGGTTCTCGGTCGCGATTTGTTTCTCCGCGACCCGGGACAGAGAACCCGGATGAGCGGAGTGGATAAACGTCTCGCTGCGCGTATGGTCGAATCTGAATGGCTCGTCCGGGCTCTCCGTCACAGAGAGGAGAGTTTCCGCAGCCCGCGACCCGGAAAGCTGTTCCTCCGCGACCATACGAAGAGCAAGAGCACATTCGAAGGGACCGATCCATGTTTGGAAGGATTCTGATTTACACTTTTGAGAAAATTGCGAGAGAAAAACGAAGATGCACAGTGAAATCCAGTGAGACTTCGTGAACCTGATCTGGTGCGTACAAAGGCTGGCTTGCCTTCTCAAATTCCAAGCGATCCGGACAAACGGGCTTGTCCACCTGTACCTACCTACGAACTGTGCTGCGCTTGTCCAATTCACTTGCCCTGCGGACAAATATGGAGGTCTTGGATGGTGAATGTTCTCGAAGACCGATATTTGGTATTTGGGCGAGTGATGGTCCTCGGCGGCGTCCGTTTTTCCGTCGCATTCGCGAGCGCAGGCAAGCACTTTGGAAAATCCTCCCCCCACAGCAACACAACACAACACAACACAGCAGCAGATCAAGATGAGCTTCGTTCAAGGACAGGACTGGGAATCGGCCGGCTGGGGCAGCAGAGGCCCGGCCACGGGCGCCGCCAAATCCCAGCAGCTCAACGCGGCGCGTCGCCAGGGCAACGTCGTCGCCGAAGCCAAGCGTGAGTTCTCCTTCCAGCCGCTTATACGTGTCTCTTTGTTGGATCTTCGCGCGCTGTAATGCATGGCAACATGGGGCGGGGTGCTCATTGAAGTATTCTTGTGTGAATGACCTGCAGACATGGCCGGCACGAACAAGAGCTCGCACTCGGCCGTGAACGTGAACATGCGCAAGCTGGAGGAGGACACGGAGACGTTCAAGCACAACGTCGTGGACCGCAGCCTGTCGCAGGCGCTGATCAAGGCGCGCACGGACAAGAAGATGAACCAGAAGGCGCTCGGCACGGCGATCAACGAGAAGCCGCAGGTCATCGCGGAGTACGAGTCTGGCAAGGCGATCCCGAACGGCGCGATCATCGCCAAGCTGGAGCGAGCACTGGGCGTGAAGCTGCCTCGCGGCCCGCCAAAGAAGAAGAGCACCGCCGCGTAAGCGACACGCACGTGTGACGCCTCTTCTTCATCTTTAAGCCAGCGACAGAAAAGAGAAACAAGGTGCCGGTCTCCCAGCGAAACCCTCAAGAGACGCAAGCGTGAACGCCGCCGCAGTCAGTCGACCATCAAGGCCGCGAAGAACAGCCGGAGAGAACGCTGCAGTGCACGCGAGATGCCGTCACGACAAATAGATTATTGCAGTGAGTCGAATGTATACCAGAAGATCCATACGAAAGCGCAGCAGCAAGAGCGAGCGATAGAGGGAGCACAATAATGCAACTCGTGGCTTTCGCCCACTCAAGAAAGGTGTGTTTGCAGTTTCATACGTATGTGTTCAGGCGTGTTTAGGTTGGATGAAGAGCTCAAGGCACCACGTGGCATCCAAGAGAGCGCGCATCAACGCAGTGCTGCTGCGCACTCGCGTACAGAGACTGCAGACTCGAGTCCTCTTCCAGCAGCGCCTTCCGCAGGGTACTGTACTCTTGGGACTCGGCGAAGTGCAGGACGCTGTGCAACCACTTCAGCAAACCGTGGATCGCCTCGGACGAGGACGCTGCGCATCACCCAGTGGCGAATGCCGGCGATCTCGATCAGGTTCACGCTCTCCTTGCCACATGATTGCAAAATGCTCTGCACGACCTCAGTCAAGAGTGGCGAGCCAGAGCTTCTGGTCGGACCCCAACTGGCGCATGACAACCCGCTCCCTGCATCAGCTTGTCCTTCGTGAGCTTGGTTGGGCCCGAGCGCCAGCGTTCGGGCTGAGCTCCATGCCCAAGTCACGAGAATACGCGTCGTCGGAAGATCACGAATG